>VUQI01025645.1:0-18150 GCA_015106735.1 Paratilapia polleni | reverse complement strand
TCTTATGTTTGTGCAGACATTTCAGAGAATGTATAGTCATGAAAATATGCTGAAAAATCATGGAATTTTACTTGGAATACAAACTCTGAGTTTCACCTCTTTTTTTTCCCCACACAGAACCTCTTCACAGCTGTAGAAGGCTATGAATTCTCAGTTATTCTCCTGTTTGGACAGTGGCATCTAGCTTGGTTGATAGTGACTCTTTCTTAGCCTGTTTTTGTTATTTAATGGTGGCAAACACACAAACACATGGCAAAACATTACTTGGGGCAGTCAGATTTCCTCGGTGCTGGTAATGCTACCAAGTCTTAACAGTTCATCTTGTGCTGGTGACATCCTTTGCCGTAAGAGTCTGCAGGAGAAGGAATTGTGATATTGGTCTGGCCTGCTTCTGATTTATTTTATTGGCAGGCACTAGCTTTCATGATTTCAGGACAAAAAAAGATGATGAACATGATTTTGATTGGTCACACTGTATAATGATTTCTATTCTGATCAGCAGTGTAGTAGTATGAGGCTGTCCTGAACCTGAATGGATTGGAATGACATACAGGTACATTTCATATCATTTGGATGAGTGTTTACATTTCAGTGTTTGTCTTTAGAATGAGGTACTGAGTGTAGTTTGATAACATGAAAAAAGTGGGAAATTGTTGTTTCTGTGCAACAGTCCTCAGATTTTATCGACTTTTAAAAAAAACTCCTTAATGTTCAGTACGTGTTGCAGAGTAAGTGTTTCACTCCAGCTGGCATGTCAGACTGTGGTCTCATTTCACAGAGATGATCCAGTTTCTGTAGAGCAGAAAATCCACTGATTGTGCTCGTGCATCTGTACTAGAGGCTATGTTCTGCTGCTGCCTTGCTCTAACTGTGGGGCTCTTTAAATTCCTAAAGCACACAAACACACAGAGATTTTTAAGAATTTGTCCCGTCGTTTCAAATGTGAAATAGCTGAGTTAAATCGTCCTGTGTGAACACTGTCCTGCTGAAGAGAAGTAGCACTTGTTTCCTCCATTAATATATAAATCTGCATTAAATAAAGCAGTTTCAGATCTAGTATGTTGAGATGGTAGACCCAGAGAAATATGCAAGATTTCAGAAAGATTTATTAAGACACATATATTCAGTGCTCCTGTCATACTGCAGTTGAAATGATTTATCATTCATTGGTAGGGATGCCATGATACCAGAGATTTTGTAGTTTTGGTTTTCCCCCCAGGAAACCCAAAATGATTATCCCATGTACTTAAACATAAACTCTTTTATTAAAAAGTCATTTCAAATCATTAACACAGTGATAGCAGACCGCTGATAAAAATGTTAGCATTATATTTTGTTGACAGGACACAGACTGAAATATATAGGATGGTTGCGGACTAGCCTAATAATGTTATTACGAGGTATACTTAGAGGCATTAAATACGCAACAAGTAGCAATGTAAAAATTTTTCATACATACAAATAACTATAGCAAAACAATGAAGAGGAATGAAAAAGGGATTAGTAGCTAATTTCATGTGAGTAGTCTTGCAAGGCCAAGTTGCCGTGTACTCATGGTGCGTGATCGGTAGTCTGATACAAAACCCTAACCCCTAACCCAGCCCCAATGCCACAACTGCTACAGGCAAGCAGGGATTAGGCGATTGGCATGCTGACCGCCAGAATGAATGCTGCAAGAACTGTAATATATATGAAAATGCTACATTGTGGTATTTTTAATGCCTCTTAGTATATAACTTCAGTTATATTTCAGTTTTATTTTTCTTAAGCATTTATATAACATTAGTTACTGCAAATATTTTTGGCCTATGAAACATAGTTGATTTCACAGTGGCAGTGCCAGCTGTGTCAAAATACAAACAACCAATTATAAACATAAACATATTGTCTTCTTGTATTGGCAAGAAGACAATATGTATCATGATACAGGGGTTGTGATTTCACATATTACTACCTAAACTTTACTCCCACAGAGGTAGATTATCTTGTTAATAGTCTTACATCCTCACTGCTTACAACGTTGAATACTGTGGCTCCTCTGAAAAAGAGAGCTTCAAACCAGAGATGCCTGACTTCCTGGTATAATTCATAAATGCATGCCTTAAAGCTGATAACTTGTAAGCTGGAGAGTAAATAGCGTTGGACTTATTTAGAAGGTGCTCGTTGGGCCTCGAAAAATAGTTTGTTGCTGTATAGAAAAGCAGTTTGTAAAGCTAGGACATCTTACTATTCGTCACTGACGGAAGAAACCAAGAACAACCCCAGGTTTCTTTTCAGCACTGTAGCCAGGCTGACAAAGAGTCAGAGCTCTGTCGAGCCAAGTATTCCTTTAACTTCAACTAGTAATGACTTCATGAATTTCTTCACAAATAAAATTTTAACCGTTAGAGAAAAAACTATTCACAACCATCACACAGACTAATCCTTAAGTATAGCAACTTTTAAAACTGCTGATATATACTTACAGTGGCAGTGATTAAACCATTACTTAAAAAGCCTTCACTTGACCCAGCTGTCTTAGCTAATTATAGACCAATTTCTAACCTTCCAACCTCCTTTTATTTCAGAGTAAGTTGTGCAACAGCTGACTTATCATCTGCAGAGGAATGGTTTATTTTAAGAGCTTCAGTCAGGATTTAGAGTGCATCATAACACAGAAACAGCACTAGTAAAGGTTACTAATGACCTTCTCATGGCCTCTGATAGTGGACTCATCTCTATGGTTGTCCTGTTAGACCTCAGTGCAGTGTTCGATTTTCATTGCTATGCAGATGATACCCAGCTGTATTTATCCATGAAGCCAGATGACACAAATCAATTAGTTAAAATACTGAGGTTATTGTACTGGGCCCTACAAAACTTAGAAGTATGGCATCTAACCAGATTTACTCTGGATGGCATTACTTTGGTTTCCAGTAACACTCTGAGGAATTTTGCAGTCATTTTTGACCAGGATATGTCTTTCAATGCACAAATTAAACAAATATGTAGGACTGTCTTCTTTCATTTGCACGATATTGCTAAAATTAGAAACATTCTGTCTTAGAGTGAAGCTGAAAAATTAGTTCATGCATTTATTACTTCTAGGCTGGACTACAGTAAGTCATTATTATCAGGTTATGCTAAAAGTTCTCTGAAAAGCCTTCGTGATCCAGAATGCTGCAGCGAGAGTACTGACGAGGACTAGAAAGAGAGACCACATTTCTCCCATATTAGCTTCTCTTCAATGGCTCCCTGTTAAAACAATAATTGAATTTAAAATCCTTCTCCTCACATACAAAGTCTTAAAAAATCATGCCCCATCATACCTTAAAGATGTCATAGTACCATATTATCCCAATGGAGCACTTCGCTCTCAGACTGTGGGCTTACTTGCATTTCCTAGAGTTTCCACAAGTAGAATGGGAGGCAGAGCCTTTAACTATCAGGCCCCTCTCCTGTGGAACCAGCTCCCAGTTAGGATTCGGACACTCTCTCTACTTTTAAGACTAGGTGTGTTTTTGATAAAATGTATAGTTAGGGCTGGATCAGGTGACCCTGAACCATCCCTTGGCCCTGTTTCCCCTCACCCCCAACCGGTTGCAGCAGATGGCTGCCCCTCCCTGAGCATGGTTCTGCTGGAGGTTTCTTCCTGTTTAAAGGCAGTTTTTCCTTCCCACCATCAAGTGCTTGCTCATAGAGGGTTGTCGGATTGTTGTCTAACATTGTAGGGTCTGTAGCCTACAATATAAAGTACCTTGAGGTGACAGTTGTTGTGAATTGGCACCATATAAATAAAATTGCAATTCATTGAACTGAATGAAGTTCTAGCAGCCAAAGAGTTATGAATGTGGTATAGGATAATTTTAAACACACCATATACACCTAACAAGATCAGCTGTGTTTCTTGAGTATGTGGGTGAAATGATTTATGTACACAGTGAAATAATGACAGTGAGTTTTTAATCTGTTCTGAAAAGCAGAGCCTCAGGCAGCCAGAAAGATAGAGCGAGTGCTGGGTTATTTATTTATTTATTCATTTATTTTTTATGTAGCGCAGACTTTTTAATTGGACCTGGTACATAAAAGAAGCTTCATCTTTATTATGGCTTTTTCAATACCTGCTGACCTTCCTCACGTTTTCTGTGGGTCGTTGCATTTAATGCCACACATTTAGCAAATCTCCTAGACCGGGATTACTGCTTCCTAGGGATTTAGGATTTCTGCCCGCCCAACACATGTTGCACAGTTGCCTTTGTGAGTTGTCCTTTCATGTCTTTTCTGCTGTCCATCGATGGAGCTGCATTTTCTCTGTCTTTCATGAGAAGCCAGTCGTTTTCAGGGATATTGATGAGTGCTAACTGAGGGAAGAAATAAGGAAATGATGGCACAGCATCAAGACAAATTGTAGCTCTGGAAACATACAGCTGCATCTTTTTGGTCTGAGAAATGGAAGAATATTGAGGAGATGGCAGAGCAATAAGCAGGTTTGCTGGGGCAATAACATCTGAAGATTATTGACCAACTGTTGAAAGTATTCAGAGACTGAGAGGGATTTTTTATTTATTTATTTTTTAACGTGGGATTTTCGCTTTGCATTTGTTTTGAACCAAAAAAGGAAAGCACCTACTGATATTATTAATGATAATTTCTTTGAATTTTTAGAGAGGTGGAATAACAGGATTACCTATAAAGAACATTTACTCTAAAGTACTTGAGGTACATTTGTATTTTGTCAACCTCATTTACCCAAAACTGAAATTACCCTCAGATGAACTTACTGTGGGAACATCCCTGCGACTTCTAGGCGGCATCAGTATCAATCTCAGTTACCCTAAATGAACACATCCAAGATGAACAGCTTTTTTTTCCCCATCAGCCCAGTGTCTTCAGCCCTCATGTGTTCCACTGCTGCTGCAGTGACTGGGGACAAGCCTGGACCTCTGGCTAAAGGGGCTTTCTTCCCAGAGGAAGACAAGTGCAGACAGATGGAGATTGTTCAGTATAAGAGCCCGCAACACATCTCTCCGACCCGCGTGGTGGAGGACTTTTTCTGGATAGGCAGCAGCATTGTGGCCTTTTCCAAGTGGAGGCTTGGCTACATGGGTAAGCTTAGTCAAATGCAGTGTGTATAGATAGTGTTTTTGCAACTGACCAGATTGGTTCTGTTTGAACGAACTCAGGCTGAATTGTTTGGTTGGTGATGAAGTTGACATTCAAACTTTGGTGTGGACCATTGACCAAACTGAGACTGAAAAGAAGATCTTGATTTAGTTCCAAGTGGAAGATATTGTGGAAGCAAACAGACCAATCACAGAATTGTATGATTGGTTACTGGTTTTGGCTATTCAAAATCAGAACTACCTGTCCAAGCAGGAAGTTTAAACTGTAGACTGTCCCACAGAAGCAGCCCAATGATAACAACAGAGGGACAGGAATGTAACAACAGGGGATACAACAGGAAACATTTGCCAGATATTGGTATTTAACAAGCAGATGCTATTTAAATGAAATCCCTTTTTACTAATTTTAGATTTACTGTAGTCTCATTGACACAACGACTGTGTCAGTCTTCATTATCTCTGCTATCATAGTGTCCGCTAAAGGGCCATCTGCACCATGGAATCACCTGTGTGTGTGGCTATAACATATGGCCTCCAGACAATCCAATCTCCCTGGGCTTAACCTGGTGCCCTGACTGAGGAGAATGGCCAACTCCACCTCCTTGGCCCAAATTGTGACTGTGGCAGCAGGTCAGCAGCCACTTGGGTCACCCCGCCACGTCATTGAGGTCCGGTCCTCAGCTTTGTCTCTGTGGAAAGCTGCTACCTTCATTGTCACCTGTTGTCTGCTTTCCTGATTTAACTTCCTTAACAAAGCTAAGCAGCTGTGACTTCCAGAAGGACCACTAATGCCCATTAAAGTGTTGATGTAGGTCGTCCTGTTACATGGCATCCCATCCAGCCAGGCGCTGAATGCAGTTCATGTGGTTTAACAGCCACAGAAACTGCAGACCAGCTCAAATAAACAAATCAAGGGCACCCTTTACAGTGGTGGGCTTTCGCACCTCCGTAAAAGTCAAACCATACTCAATGTTCAGTTCATCTTTAAAATGATAGAGCCTTTTGGTCAACAAGAAGTAGTAATAGGCATCAAAGATTTCTGTAGATGATCTTGTGGAAAAATCAGGAAGAGTTGCCTGCAGCTGATTTTGTCTCCCAGGGTCACTCACCTGCTCTGCTATCAGTGGCTTGAGTTTGAGGTGTTTGTTGGCCTCAGCTCTCCATCGCTTCCTCGTGGCTACTGTTCAGGTTTGCTGATGCACATATTCCACTGCCAACTGATCCTCTTTTTGCCGCATCTGTTTCCCGCTGTTAAGGCTGCAGGCCAGCAGGGACCAGCGGTTTCCTCCCTAAGACCAAACTCCCTACTTGATGACAGCATCTCCCTCACCATGTCCAACACCTTTTTCCCTTCTCATTTAAATTATAAACTCGAATTTAATTACAAGAAAATCCTCTGTAAAAAGACACAATTTTTAAAAAGTTTGATAAACAGATGTTTACATTGCATTAAGTTAATAAATTACACGAAGATTACAATTATTAAACCACAAATAATTGTACTGTTGAATGTCTGAAATGATCACAACACTTAAATAAATCTGTTCCAGACCCAGGGTGCAGAGTACAAAAATGCAGCTTTACCAAGTTTAGAAAAAACTGAGGACACTGAAGATTGTCCATCTAGATGATCTCACTGGGTGTCACCATAATCTAAAACCCTATAAAAATGTGGACTGAAGAAGGTATTTTATTGATGCAATGCAGAAAGAAAATGGTGTTCCTGTTTGTTTTCTATTTACTGTTTGTTGAATATATTTGAATAATTTCTGGTCATAACAGTGTCACTTATCTTCATTTGCAATTTCAGGTCTAACTGTTCTCAAAACATAATTGAGTAAAAATTATTATTGTGCTGCACATATTTTCACAATAATTCATTTGTTTTGTCTTGTATGTTGCAGCATAGTTGCCTCACCCCCATTTCTCGGTGGTGGTGGTAAATTTTTTTTCATATCAGTGTTCCAGCTGGATAAAGAAAAAACATACACTTATATTGAGATGTTGTCACTCCTGTGACTTCTGTAGTGTCATTAATCAAACTTGCATATGGAGTCTGAGCCTGTTTTCATCCATTTCAACATCCAACACTTAAAAAAAAAAAAAATGATGTTGTAACCATGGCAACAAGCCCAGACCCTCAGCAGTAAAGAGTGTATACCCTTTCTGTGTGTCTCGTGCTCTAGTTTTATCTCTAAAAGCTGTTGTTCATGTGTGTGATGTAATGGTGTCTTGGTTCTCTCCAAAGCCGTCTGGAAGCAGGATCTGCCAGCTTTATAAACATTTTTTTGCTATTATATTAGAGCAATTAATCTGTGTTGTTCCTGTGTACAAAATCCCTCTTATCTTCATCAAAGCTGCTGATCATAATCTTTCTTTTGGTTTATTTTTGTTTCCTGATTTAACTTGATTTGTCCCAGTCAAATTTTGGCCCCTATGCAGTCCTTTTAATACTGGCACGTGCAGCATGCCAGTATTGTAAATCCCAGCTGTGGTTAAGGACAGCAGCTCGGTAACACTACCAGGTTGGAGTGAGAAAAGAGCAAAGCAGAGCAAAGACATTTTTATTAAAGATGATGAGTTGATCAGCTTTAATGGAGTTGATCACGATTCATTAAAACATGCCAGGATGAGCACTGATGATGATCCTTTGGATCAGTTTGATTGATCAATTTTCTCAAAATTGTGACTTTGTAATTAAATAGCTGTGCCTTGTGTGGTTTTGGCATCAGCTTATAGTGTAGCAGCTTGTGTTTATTACAGCATGGTGCACGTGATTCATGTAGTTCTATCTATCCCCTATAACTCCAGTTGGCCATTTTGCTGTGGAGCAGTCAGAACAGCACACAGGAGGATGAGCATGAAGAGAACCTTAATACCAGTGGGAGAGCACTGAATCACCGACTACTTTATAGTTTTTTGAGCGTTCTTTATGTGTAAAAACAGCTAATGGGAACAGTAGAATAATATTTTATATTAGATAAGTTAATGGTTGTAGCTGTTAAGAAAATAAAAATCTCCTAGTGCATTGGCCTGGCGAGGGCTCAAGTTAGATTGTGCAAGGTGCCAGGCTTGTAATACTCTGGCTTTAAACCATTATCAGGTCTTGGTTCACCAGCTGTTTATTTGCTATAGCATGCTAGAAGGGTTAACTGTATAGCTGAAGACACCGCATCTTACAAGACAGTTGGATTTTGGCCAGCCTTTCATGTAGGCTGTGTGCCTGGTCTGCACAATGTGTAGATCCACATGAATGCCAGTGCTTGATGTTTGTCAGAAGAAATTGCATTATAACAAGATGATTAGTGATATTCATCTGAGGTTTTAATGTTGTGGTGGATGGGTGTATAGCTTAAGGATGTTATTGTGTATAAGGTGCACAGACCTGTAGAAATGCCACTTGCTGCTTCATATGCATACCTACCTATACACACAATTCTAAATCAAGTCAGATTTCTGTATGATCTTGAATAGAGTCCTACCGATATGGGATTTTTAAGACATAGGATATAGGATTTTTGGTGATTTAAAAATCCAATATATCGGCTGATATTTTTTTCTTTTAGGGACACAAAACAATCAGATTTCCCTAGCATTTTATAACGTGTAGTTATTTATGAGTCCTTACTAAGATAATATGACAATGCAGGTTTAAATATGAATTTGTTTTATTGTCACAGCAAGTTGTGGATTACTCTTTTACACTCTGCATGACTCTGCTCCGGTCAGCTGCTTGTTGTGTTTGTGGCATTCCAAACACATGTTGCCAACAGGGAAGTTGCAGAGTGCCCTCTGGTGGACAGACTATGCAATCTCAACACTTGTAACATGGTTGAGGGGTGTTTCTCTCATATCTTCTTTACTTTTTAATTTTTCATTTATCAGCCAATAAATAGAGATTATTTGCTGATGCCCATATGTCGGCAAATAGCTAATATCATCTGACAGTACTGGTCAGGCCCTAATCTTTAATTGATCTATGGACCTGTTGGAGCTGTAGCTCCAAATGTGAACACACAATTTCTAACCAAAGAAAACCACTATAGTGATGCTTTGATCACTGCAGCCTGTATTACCCAGGCTCAGTCAGCCTTCCACAGGCTATGACTAAAAGGTAGAAGAAGGTCAAATCATTCATCAAATTCATCTCTGTGAGGTCTCTCTGTTATTATTTCATTGCTTGATTTGACATTTAATTGAGTGTCACACTGCAGTTGTATATTATTTAAGAGCATGTTTGTATTTTTAAACTGGTTGGTCGTGGTTAATTTCATTGGTTGGTTGTAGCATTGGGCTGCAGTGTTTGACAACTAAAGCACAATTTAATTTGGACACCTCTAACCTTCCCTGACAGGTTTTACTCTACCAACCATGCTACCTCTCCATGAGTGCTCCTTAGCTAACTACAGTAGGAAGATACTTCAAAGATTAAGCTGACTTCTCAAGGGGTTTCCCACACTTAGCCAGCTACAGTATACAAGCAAACTCTCCCCTGCCACTCGACTAAAAGGAGAGTGGTGGGGAGAATGAGTACAGCATGGCATCCTTCGCTGCCCCCTCATCCATGACTTAATTGTGTTTAAGGCAACCACAAAGCAGAGTGTGTTCCATGTTGAAAGGAGTCTCTGGCAGCAGCTTGAGTAGATGTGCTGAAATCAAACAAATATGCATCAACAGAGCCACAAGAGACTTACAAAAGTGGACTGGTTGCTTGCTTATCAACTTATGGATATCCTGACAGTTTGCCTTCTAATGTCAGTGAAGAGAGTTGACAGTAGGACTCCAGATGCATGCAGGCAAACCAGGAAATGTAGGCTGTGATGGCTGTTAGAGTGCATTCATTTCATATTTGACAGAGGGAGGAGGATGAGGCTCTTAGATTGGTGTCAGGAGATGCTTTTCAGCAGTGTGCCAGTCTGTCCTGAGAGCCTGCAGAGTCTGGATGCTGACAGCAGATCATTTCATGGATAACTGCCCCCTGTTTGGCTGAAGGAGTGAAGATCCCTGACTCTGTTACAGTTACTAGGCATCAGGCACTGCAGTCAGCCAACAGCCACAGAAATAACTCTTCCCTTGAAATCAATAAAAAGATAATTTACAGCCATGTTGTAGTTATGTTGCATGAAAGAGTCCAAGCTGTGAAATCACAAAGGGTCAGTAGATTATAGATTATATATTTCCTTAGTCTCCTATTGAAAACCAATCACAAAAGGCATAGATGGTCCATTTATGTGTTGTTTGTAAGTATTAAGGTACAAACTGAATGCTTTTACTCAGTTATTTTTAGATTTGGTGCATCAAATATTGCTTGTAGTGCAGTGTATCTTATCCGAGTTTGTTGCATGATCTGACAAGACCAGGAAATGTGTGTTGTAGTTTGGCTGCTGTTACTCACTTATTTATACACTTAGATACAGTTTATGGAAGCATATTAAGCCTATTGATCAGTGCAGTATCCCTGCAATATAATCTTAAAATATAGAATAATGCTGGGTCACATTTTTTGACTTATAACTAGTCTTTTTTGCAGATTTGCAGTGTGAGTTTGACTTTATATCCAGTATCTTTATTTGTATCTGTGACATTTAAAACTAAACTGTTAAATAATGTTTTTTATAAGCACTGTAAACATGATGTGTCATTATGTTTCATGCATTTTGTCATTCTACACAATGTGTTCTGCAGTTAGCATGGCACGTCAACACCATATGACAAACCAGAATTGCAGGGCTCTCTGAAATGTATATGTGGAGGGCCATAAAAGGCAGAAGAAGCAGTGATGGCATGAAAACTGACATACAGCATCTATACTTTTTGTCATGTTTACAGTTGGAAATCTTTACTTCCATCTTTGCCCAAAAAACAAAAGCAGTGTTGTGTGATGTGTGATTTGAACAGTAAATTGTGTCTGCGAGAGTGTGAGTGATGTAGCCTGCACATGGGATCAATAGTCACGTTGCGATGAAGCGTTGGTCTGTGGGCACTGTGGTGGCTGCAGTATTGATTCTTCCAAAAAGGATGATTGTTTTTTGTGTGTCAACAGGCCAGTCAAAGGTCACTTCTTCTCTACTAGACCGTACTTTAAATGGCCGACTTAAGCACTGTTGTAGTTTACAAGCAACTGTAGAATGTTCATCCAGAGAAAGCTTCTGTGTTATGGGGCGGCTGTGGCTCAGGAGGTAGAGCAGGTCGTCTACTAATTGGAAGGTTGGTAGTTCGATTCCTGGTTACCCAGTGTCCTTGGGCAAGATACTGAACCCCAAAGTGCTCCCGATGCCCTCATCAGAGTATGAATGTGCGAGTGAATGTTAGGAAAGCACTTAAGTGTAGAAAAAAGTGCTTGTATAAATGTGTGTGTGATTGGGTGAATGAGACATGAAGCATAAAGTGCTTTGAGTACTCACATAGAGTAGAAAAGCGCTATACAAGTACCAGTCCATTTTTTTAAAATTTTTTTTTGGACCATGGCTCTATGTGCACAAACACTGTTTTCAAACATTCACGTTGACATGAACAATTTTTATGTGACACCTGCCAGGGACTGCAGAAAATTAGCCTCTAAATCTGGCATATTTACATGATGAATTTAAGTGTTCATGTTAATTAATATGCATTGTTCCTTTTAAATAAACAATGCACAGGTTTTTGCCAAAATTTTAGTTGGCCTCTGAGACACACGCCAGTCTGTGTCCCAGAAGTATCTTTAGGGTGGTAAAATACGGAGTAACACCTAATATTTACATGTCAGAGGAAGAGGATGTGTAGAGTTTCCCCTTAAGGTTCACTCACTGGCCCTCTGTTGTCTTACATTTACATACTTTAATTACAATTAAACATTCAAATTGCAGATAAACTGTGCAGATGTTGTGTAATTTATCTAGTTGTTCTGCCAAGTCAATACAAAACTAGAACCCGACCAATACAGGATTTTTAAGACCAATACTAATACCGATATTTGATTTAAAAATGCAATCTATTCGTCAGTTTTTTTCAGGCAGACGAAACACACCGATTTTATTTATTTATGATTTATGTAGATATTTATGGGGTTAAAAATAAAATAATTTTATTGTCACACCAAGTCATGGATTGATCATTTATGCTTTGCCTGACTCTGCTCCGGTCAGCTGGTTGTTGTGTTTGTGGCATTTCAAACACATGTTTCCAACAGGGAAGTTGCAGAGTGCCCTCTGATGGAAAAAACTATGCAACATGAACACTTGTAACATGGTTGAAAGCGTGTTTCTCCTGTGTCTTCTTTACTGTTTAAATTTTCATTTATAGGCCGATAAGTGAAAATTTTTCACTTTTTCATTTTTTTAATTTTTGGGTGAATGTGACTTAGGAGGTATAGTGGGTCGTCTACTAATTGGAAGGTCAGTGGTTCGATCCCTCGTTCTCCTAGTCTGCATGTCGATGTGTCCTTGGGCAAGATACTGAACCCCACCTTGCTCCCAATGTGTTCATCGGAGTGTGAGTGTGTGAGAATATTAGATAGTAGCATTTACGCTTAGAAAAAACTGCTTGTATGAATGTGTGTCTGAATGGGTGAATGTGGCATGCAGTATAAAGCTCAAATTGAGTAGAAAAGCGCTATATAAGTACCAGTCCATTTACCATTTTACCAAATGAAAATTATTTGCAAATACCGATATATCAGCAAATGCTAATAGCGGCTGATAATATCGGCCGGCTGATATGCCCGTTAGACTCTACAGAAAACTAAAATGGCTGTCTTTGTATTAAATAGGAGAGTGATTCATAGTGATGCATCCTGCCACATTTTTGGGTTTATTGCCTTTACTAATCAAAAGCCCAGTTGAAAATCACACTCAAAGCAAAATATTAATATCTGCACCAAGTCTGAATGCTGTCATTAAAACTTAATAATGACAAAAAACAAGAATGCATTATGCATGAGCTTGTTTCTATAAGTTTCTGGTTTAATGCATAATGTACACTTTGCTTTAAAAATTTGTTCTACCATTAAACTGACCTTGTCTCCCATTTCCAATCTTATCAGATGAATCAATATATAGTATAGTATATAATAGATGAGTTAATGAGTAGTGACACCTTTTACACAATGCTCTCAAAGGCTAGGTTATTTCTGATAGGACTCTTGAATCTATAGGGATACATAGTACATTTTAATGAAAATGCCTGGTGCTAGTGTTTATTGGTATGTTAACACTGCTGTAGCTATTATGTGCAGTTGTGCAATTTTCTGGTATTGTTCTGAGCAGGAATTCAATAAACGGGTTTGAAGAACAGGACTCTGAACTGCATTAACAATACCCCGGGGGTCGGACCTCTGCAGGAAGAGCACAATCGGGCCAAATCAATGCTCAGTTAGAGCAATCCATCCCTGTTGGTTTGCCTTAATTACTTAGTTATATAGCAGAAATTTTAGTATTTTTTGTATGGTGTATTCAGGTGAAATGGGAAAAAATGGGATCCGGGTTTCTTATGAAGGTATTGTTTTCTGTGAATAGATCAACTTAAAAAAAGAATACTAGCACTCATAAAGAAAATTCTAAATCATCCCGAAAAAACAGCCCCCATCTTATGTAAGCTCAAAACATCCTCCACCTTTTCTTGAGAAATAAAACATATTTTAATTTAAAATAAAACATATTGTAATTTCTACAGCACTCATTCTTTTTCCATTGTATACTAAATGCAGGTATTTCAGATTAAAATTAGTAGAATGATGATATCACACCCCTAATCCCTAACCTCTCCTGAGAGGATTTTAATGTGACATTTGCATGTGGACGGCAATTTGAAAAACAAGGCTGGAAATATTCATTGAATAAACAGTATTTGTGTTAAAGAGGAAGTCAGAGCTTCACTGCAGTGACTTTTAAAGGGTTTGGTACATAAACTAATGGAATTAGTGTTGCGGAAATTGAAATTCTATTCATTAGCGATGCAGTGATTAGAGTGTGAGCACTTTCCTGTGTGAGCAAATATAGTTCAGGGTGTAGAGCTGCCTGATTATAGTAAAAATAATAATCTGTTATTTTGGGTAATGTCGAGGTCACAATTATTTAACATTATTACTCGTTCTTATTCAACTTAACCAATACAATGTAAAAAAATATATATATATTAAAAAAAAGTCTGTAAAAAAACCAAATATGTTTGTTGTTCAAAACTGTTTTTTTTTTTTGTTTTTTTTTAATAAAAACAAACTTAAAAACTTAAATGCAGCATTGCACACACAGCAGGTATTTTAAATGTCATATATGTCAGCATTCTGCTAACATGGTTTGGACATGTGTACATGCTGAGGTGGCCTAATTTCCTGCATGCTGGGGGGGAAGCACTTTGATAGGATGTGACAGACGCTTGAAAATTGATAATATGGCCAGATAGGGTGCAACTGCAACCCAGGCACACGCGGCTGCCCACACCACATGGACCTAGTGTGATTACCACGCCATTAGCTTCCTGTGGATGAACTGTCAAATTCTCCCTCTGAATAATGGCAAATACTCAGGGAGACCATCCATATTTTCAGTGCTGTCATTCAAGATTTTGGCACAGCTCATTAAAGTCAGTCTTCTCTATGTCGTTTTACTCTTGGAAAGTATGGCAGCATTTCTGTGAGTTTAGGTTACGATATGAATCCTTACATCTAAAAAGAACTTTATTGATTTTTCCTGTTCTTGTACTGTCACACTCTATAGTGTGAAGTAGAGATCTTGTTAAAGGGCTTTTTGTGGAGAAAATTCACTCTTGCTGTCATCTATCTTCACGTGTTTTCTCTTCCTCCTACGAGAGAAGCAAAAACCCTGTTGGCAGTGACAGGCATATCCAATGCATTCTCTCTGCAGTGCTGTGTGTTCATGTGAGCGTATGAGTAAATAACTGTGTTTTGCATTACAACCCAGATGGATTTTGAATTTTGTGGAAATACACACACACGCATACCTCTTGAATGAAAACATGTAGTGTCTGCATATTTCTGTCCCATGCTTTTCTTTGAGTTGCACTGCACACTCCAGCAGTTTCCCTTTTGACAACATTTCAACCTTTTTTTTCTTCCATCTGGCTTTTTTTTTCTTGCCTACAGTGGAGAAATGCATGAGCTCCATGCAGATGGGGACCCAGATGGTGAAGCTCCGCGGCGGCTCTAAGGGACTGGTGCGGTTCTTCTATCTGGACGAACACAAGTCCTGCATCCGCTGGAGGCCCTCACGGAAGAATGAAAA
The DNA here is from genome assembly GCA_015106735.1 of Paratilapia polleni. Lineage (NCBI taxonomy): Eukaryota > Metazoa > Chordata > Actinopteri > Cichliformes > Cichlidae > Paratilapia > Paratilapia polleni. Next base: position 2,828 of record VUQI01025645.1, on the reverse strand, counting down.
GGCCAAGAGTGAGTTTGCTCTTCTTAAAGGCACAGGGAGAAAACTGTGTCTTGCCACTTGAGTGCATGCATTCATACTGTGCTTCAAATATATGTGATACCATTGGTGCCATATTTTTTGTGAAAGGAGAGGGTTCATTGAACATTCCGTGGCACCCCAGAATATTTTTACTCAAAATTTCCATATGTCATCCTTCTAAAAGGCTCTACCTGGTCGACATCCCAATTCAAAAGGCAGATGGCCAGAATTTGTTTTGTTTTTTGTTATTTTTGTTTTGTTCTTTTTTTAGGGATCCAAGCCCTGAAGCTGCAGAAACCCACTTAAAAGTGTTTGTGCTGCAAACACCATAGGGCCTAGAACCATGAAAGATCAGGATATAGTGCCAAATCCCCCCACTGCTATTACCCCAAAATGTGAGATACTGCATCCATAGATGGCACTGTAACAATGAAATTTGCATTTTTGAAATTACCTGGAAAACAACTTGACCTGAAGTCAAAATTCTTTCACAATTCAGTTCAGCAGAATCTTTTCTCCATTTCAGTAATTTTAGAAATTTTAGTATGTCAGCTGATCTTTTTGTTAAACAGATCCATCCATTATTTAAAAATATTTGCAATAACTCTTGACACATTGCATTTTGCCTTTAGGGAGCACAACAAAGTTCTCTTGGCTGTATGGATTCTTACATAATGTGGTTTGTCAGTTGACAAATAAAATCTGGCAATGATTAAAATAGACATAGCTTATTGCAGTATTTATTGTAATAAGACATTTCATCTTCCAAACATCAAGATTATTTTTGCAGAATAATCTTATACCAATTTTGACTGTAAGCCTTTTACATTTCAGTAGACAAAAATATTGCTGTTTATTTGATACCACTGGCTTAAATTGTAAGAAGGCATATGGAAAAGCACGTCTGAGCAGTAGTGCAGTCAGCTTTTCTGGGGATATAAAAGTCCAATGAGCCAACAATGTAGTAATCACACCTGTGATATGTGGTGCTCATTGAGGTCAATAAATGCCAATGGTTCAAATGCTCACTATCTGGTTTAACCTGATCATTACTGCTTGCAGTTGTATTTTTTGTTCATGTGTGAACAGATATCAAGTGATTGCTATTGCTATTGTTAACACACTAGTGTGTCAAAATACCCCAAAAACTAACAGTAGTAATAACTTATAGTAAACTGCAGACCCAAGTGTAACCATGTTTCGTTTTCACTTTCACAATTTCTCAGTAAGTCTAGAAAAAAACCATAGAATCAAATTCTCATGTCAGCTGTAATTACATCTTCATAAGACAGTATACAAGGTATAACTCCTGTAGGATTTACACCAACCGTTCTAAACAAGTGCTATGGTTTGTAGGTTAGGCATTAGGGTCGAATTCTTTACCAGTCAAGTTAACCTAGACCACAGCAACTGTTTAACAAATTGATATTTCCTTCCTGAAACAAAATGTACTATGTACGGATTTATAAGTATTTGAACAATTTTGTGTAATTTTGCCTCTGTACACCACCACAGTGGATTTTAAATCAAGCAGTCAAGTTGTGATTAAAGTGCAGACTTCCAGCTTTAATTCAATGGGTTTAACAAAAGTATTGCATTAACTGTTTAGGAATTACAGCCATTTTCATATATAGTCCCCGATTTCCAGAGGCTCATAAGTAATTGGACAATTGCCTGACAAGCAGTTTCATGTTCCCTCGTTATTCTGTGACAAAAGCAGATGGAGTTGATGTTATCATGTTAGATAAAGTATGTCTTACTGCGGCTAATTTTTCAGTTTTTTTTTAAAGCTTTATTTTCAATACTCGATTAATAGAACAGGACAAATTTGGACAAGACGAGGACAAACAATGGATACAAAGAAAAAAAAGGGGGGGGAGATTTTATTTGTGCTAAACAACTGTTGTGTCAAAAAAACTGAAGGGGAATTTACTCTCTAAGCTAAACTGTCAAACTATTACTAATGTAGTCAGAAAATGCGCATAAAACACTGGAGATGCAGCTTCAAATTGTAGAAAATAATTTATTGAAAGGCAAATTTCAATATACTCAAAGGCTCAGACAAAAATAGACAAAAGCGTCCCTGGGGGGTTAAGCCATAGACAAACAAAAATCGGACACTATCCAAGACGGACACACACTGGGCTGTCGGGGGGGGTTCTTAATTTATACAGGATGGCCTACTATGCCCACCCACTGGTAAATTTCCACTCCTGTCTTCGGCCCTGGCAGGTCTTAAAAAAAAACCCCAGTACTTTCCAGTTTTCTGTTTACTACTTTTTGACTGGTTCACTCTGACCTGTAAGACTTCAACATCTCACTCCTTGTCAAAACATTCCCCTTTAAAGTACCTATGTGTCCCGTCTGATGAGCCCAGGTGCTATCCTCCTGGATGATGTCCACATGTAGTGTCCAAGCATAACACACACACACACACACACACACACACACACACTCGTTTTGACATCTTAGTGGGGAACTTCATTGACATAATACTTTCCCTAGCCCCTTACCCTAACCCTAACCATCAGAAATGAATGCCGAACCCTAAACCCTTACCCTAAACCTAACCATAACCTAATTGTAACCCTAACCCTAAAACCATGTTTTGAGCCTCAAAAATGCTCAAACATGCCTTCAAATTCGTGAGGACCAGCGTTTGTCCTCACAAATCACGGTTGGTCCTCACAACTATAGTTTTATGCAAATCTTTGTCCTCACAAAGAGCTCTAAACAAGTACACACACACACACACACACACACACACACACACACACACACAGATCACTCCACTAGTTCAGATACTCAGA
>VUQI01025644.1:14789-36799 GCA_015106735.1 Paratilapia polleni | reverse complement strand
AACACTAACACTGAAGCAGGAGAGCACACAACCATGATGGCTGATCCGACAGAGGACAAAGGGAGACTGAGACAATAAATACACACACCAGGAAATCAGGGAGAACAGCAGGGTGGAACAGGTGGAACACAGCAGGGATAACGAGACCAGGGAAGCCAAGCTAAATAGAATACAAACACACAGAACCACAGATTCTAAGAATACAAAAACCTCAAACACAGACACGGAGACTCAACCAACATGGGGAACACGGGAGGGCTGGAAAACAGGAACTCAGGGAATTAACCATAACAGAAACCTGACGGTAAAACTAATAAAACTCTATGTATGGTATTAAAAATAAAACTTAACCAGCAAGGAAATCAAACCTAAACTCGGGAATAATATATGAAAGCAAACTCAAGGCAACATAGAACTGACAGATGACTTACAGGATAGACCAAAGAATAACCCATCAGAAAATAAGGTTTCTAAACTCTACGATACAAGAAACTAACTATATACAAGGAATCCTGGGGAGGTGAAGAATATAAACCATAATAATAATAAATAAAAAGAAACAAGAAACAAAACTCAACTATAACCAATTCTCAACACCAAAAAGAATATTAAATACACAACTCAAAACCCCGGGTCCAAAACCCAGGGACCATGACACTGTCATTGATGACAGACTACCTAATTCAAAGTGTGAATCTATTACCACAAGGTGCCAGCAGCAGCATTATTGTACAGTGGTAGTGACACAGCAGTAGTCAAATGTAAGCACCAAGGTAGCCTAGGTAGTGTTTTCACTGGAAGAATTTGGTAAAAGTATAACATGACTGCTTAACACTTTAGTTTAACAATAACTAAAGTAACTTAACCCTGTAGCTGTTCAGGAGCCTGCACAATATTGTCGCATAATAAAACAGAAAAATATTTTCTACCCGGAATGTTGCATCATGAGTCATCTTTTTCCATCATGTTACCACATCGGTAATTTTCATCCACTGTTTGCTCTTCCTGTCATATTGACCGTAACTAGCGAGTGCTCCAGCCATCGCCAATTGTTGTTATCCTCTCCTTGCATGCCGTCATAGCCTGGTTGTACTTGACAGTGTGTTTTTGCCTCAAGTTTGTTGTTTCCACCTTTAGCAGGAACAGTTTTCTTGCATATTTTGCAAAATATTGTGCTTTGTTGGAGGTTGTTGAAGTAGCTCCACTTTTAGCTTGTCTCATTGTTGTGCAGGCTAGGGAGTGTAAATGCATGGCATCGCGATATCAATGTGACACTTGTTTATCACGTAAAAATTTATACCTGTATTGTTGTGGACTGTATGATATGGCACAGCCCTAGTAAGTAAGTAAGTAAAGTTTATATATAGAGTGCTTGTCACATGCATACAATCACACACTGCTGTACAACAAAGTAGAATAAAGTAAATAAAGGAACAAGGAAGAGACACAATGAAAGGATAACAGATAATTAAAGTACAATTAGTGGTAATACAAAACCAAGTTAAGACAGAATAAAATATAATACAAGTAAACAGATAATTTGAAAAACAGTTAATACCAATAAAAAGCTCAACAGAAAGCCTGGTTAACAAAAAAAAGTGTTTTTTAAAACAGTTTTTTTTGAAAGGAGACCACAGAGTCAGCTCAACGTAGTCAGAGCAGGAGACTATTTCAAAGCCTTGGTCGCAACAGACTGAAAGGCTCTGTCCCCCCCTAGTCTTCAGTCTCCTGCAAGGAACGACTAACATATTGTGAACCTGCGAGCAAAGAGTGCAAGCACCAGTGTGCTTAAGGAGAAGATGGGATATATAGACTGGAGCATGTCCATTTAGAGCTCTATATATAAGTATACAAATTTTAAAACAAATCCTAAAATCCACCGGGAGCCAGTGTAAGGAATATAGAAAAGGGGTAATATGAGCTCACTTACTCGAATACGTTAGTAGTCTGGCGGCTGTTTTTTTTTTTTTTTTTTTTCTTTTGTGTAGCTTGTCGGTGTGAGAGATGATTTATCTAAGGCTGTAAGCAGCGCAATAATCTAAGCGCAATGAAACAAATACATGAACAATTTTTTCCAGTTCAGCCGAAGCAACTGTAGCTTGTGATTTAGACAGAAACAGGAATGTGAAATTGATTTTATATGCGAGTCAAAGCCCAGAGAGGAATCAAATATTAAATCGAGATTTCGAAAGCTGGACTTAGCAGTTGAGCAAAAGGAAGCAATAGCTGTCACATCTACTTAAATTAACGTTACCTACTTTAAAGTTCCTAATATACCTCTGAAGTCCAGGACAATGACGTGGATGCCAAAGATAGACAGTAATATGCTGTTTTAAAGAAAAATGGAAATGAAAAATTGACATAAAAATCCAGGCCAGTCACTCAAGGTAGGTTTAAACAACTATAAAAAGGCCTTTACGTTTTGTTTGTTTCTTTGTGTCTCTACACTCTGAAAAAGGCACAAGTTGATATTAGGGATGTCACCACAACCTTACAGTACCATTCGATATCAAAAGCCTGAAAACGTGCCAGTACTTGTGTTGTTTTTTTGTTTTTTTTTCAGTACCATAGCCAGTATGTGTACTGAGTAGGGCTGTCAAAAAAATCGATACTCGGATACTAATAGATACTGAATATTGCTGCTGGATTAGATACTCATTTGCAACGGTACTGATACCAACACTGCTGTCTTCGTCTCCTTCAGCTGACACACAACTTCACACAGCACCACTACAGACAGGCAGGCACACAGCCCCTCCCCTCACTAGCAGCTGAACACATGAACAGTGACACATTAAACTCGGTTGTGAATTTCGTGAGGTAAGTTTAATACTTCAACAACATTGAAGTATTAAACAGTTATAAATGTTAACCTGGCTGACGCACACGTTAACATTATCCATTTGACTATTAGCAATTACCCGACTGTCACATTAGCCATCTGTTAAGTTATCATTAAGGTAGCAGCTAGCGGCTATGGCTAATAATAAAACGGTAACATTAATGTTTGAGCTAGGCAGCAAACAATATCAGTTTTGTCCGTTTGTAACATTAATAGACAGTGTTAATTTACGGGATAACAGTTATTTGTGTCTGAAAGGTTTCTTAAGGTTTCTCTTGAAGTCCCAGATTGAAGCAGAGAAAAATCTCCTAGTAAAGAGACAGAAACAGCAGGAACACACCTTACAAACTTTATTTGATCAGCAATGAAAATATGTTGCCAAGTCACCAGAAGCACAGGAAGAAAACAGAGCTATAGCTGAATACATTTGCACAGTCCAGTATTATTATGCTGCTTAATTTTGTCATTTTTTTTCCCCCCATGGTATCACAAATGGTATTGAGTATTTTCCTGGGTATCGGTGTCGAGTTTGAAATTCTATTATTGCAACAACCCTAGCTGATATACGTTGGTGTGGTTTTTCTTTTTGTTTTTTTTGTTTTTGTTTTCAACCTCTTTAGTCGACTGAGATACAGGCGTGTTTTCACAGACAGATCTGGAGTGCCTAAACCTGGATTTTTATGTTGTAGTTTTTGCTCGTAATTTTTCTGTTTTCTGTTTTCATTTTACTGTTATTCCCTTCATGAGCATTGGTGCTTTGAGGGACAGTAGTAGCTCATCTGTTACTTCTTTCTTTCATACTATGCAATTATTTGACCAAAAAAAAAAAAATATTGAGAGCACCAAAAATGTTAAATGTCCATCTGCAGTGCATAAGAAGATGATTTTTTTAGTCTGATAACTTATATGTGTTTTGTTTATATGGAAATGTCCTAAAAGAAGCAATCACATTAATTCATTCAGTCTTGAGGAGTTTCGCTGATGACACACTGTAAATGTTTGGAGGCACTTTCTTAAAAGAAAATGATCACCCTTTTTCCCTAAGCTCAGTAGTCTGGCATCGTCATATGCTCTCTTGGAAAAGAAATGCTCTGCACCAGTTTGCTTGCAGCCTGTTATTCAGTCTGCGTCATGTGTGTCACGTACACCAGAGAACCAAATTCAATTCCAGTTTTATTGTCATGGGGTGCAGGTGTAGGGTGAGAGTGGATGTCAGCAAAGGCTGTAAAAAGGTTGATTAAAGGTTGTCAACACATGGCACGTATCCTACCAACAACAGGCCACCAACAGACTGCATTAGGAAAAGCAGTGATTAAACCAAAAAATATTTAAGAAGTTTTGCTTTCTTTTGCAAAAATTAAGTCACTTTTCCATAGGTTGTATCTCGTGTGTCTACTGATCTTAAAAATGCTGTAATGGTCTATAAGGGCTCTAGTCCCTCGGATGCCATGTTTTCAAGTAGCCGATATGTCACTGGGAGGTAACTCTTTGATCTGGTGTGCCAGTCCCTTCGGTTTCTGTCAGAATTGATAGGTCTTATCTGTGAAGTATCTAGTGGAAGATTAAAGTCTTTTTATTTCTGTTAATCTTCTCTGTCAGCTTTCAAGGAAGAGAACAACGATATCGGACTTCACATCTATTTCTGCTCGCAGCTCTTAAACCCTGGAGGAACCCAACAACAAAGGAAGGTGCCTAAGGCCCCAACATTTTTGTAATAATAATAATGACTCAGCCCATGTCTTAAACTGTTGTACAGACTTCAGTTGTACATGATAGTAATGATGATGAAAAATGTTCCTTCTCTTCTAGAGACAGTTATTTTTACAGTTTTTTTTAAACAACCTACGTTGTTATAGAGGCGGTTATTCTTGAACTCTTCTTTTTTAGTATTTTTCTTAACAAATACCTATTTCACCATTATTAACAGTGAAAATTTAAATTGGATACGTGGGATACCTATCAGCAGAGATGAATGACTAGATTCAAGCCCAGGGTATTGTTAAAACCTTCAGTTTTTGACATACTTGTAAAATGGGTCTATGGACCATTTTAGCTTACACTGAAATATGTCAACAACTTACTTTCGAAGAGTAGTAAAAACTTGTGTAAACACTTCCCCAAAGAATGTTAGTGTCTTTTGTGATTGTTTCCTTTACCAGCAACATGAGTCTGACGTTTGTCAAAGTGTCTTGATACAGATCTGATGGATTGCCACCAAGATTTTCTTTAGCCGCATTTGAGTTTGGGCCTTTATTGTGATGATACGAATCTTCATTTAATTTTTTGCCAATTTATAATTTTGGCATGCCACGTGGATTTGTTGGAATAATGAACCAGGCAGTTAAACCCAAGTTCTTTTAGTGTTACTGTTTCCTTTCTTTTTAAAATAGTGTGTATATACATAAACATAACCTAATGAAACAATTTAAAATACAACAAAGAGCACCTTGAAATTAGATATTCCATCTCATTTGAAGTAGTGTGACATGTTTGTTGTTGTTCAGTGGTTCAGCTGGTTATTTCTCATGATTTTTTTTTTTATGATTCCTTAAAAGTTAAAAATCTTTAAATACATTAAACATTTTCTTCAGAGTGCAACTTCGCAGATCCATGGCTGCAAACTGGAGTAGGAACATTCAGGTTTAGGGGCTGAGTGTCTGTGGTCAGAACAACTCAAACAAAGATGTGGAGGAAGAGAGAAAACGTCATACTGTTTCATCAGTTTGGTTCTTCTTTGCCTTGGGGGGTGGGGAGGGGATAAGCCCCTCTGTGAGACTTAGTTGAGCCCTACCCATCATTCGTGTCTTCTCAAACGCACGGGAACAAGCAATAGCAAGTGCATACAGAATGAAAAAAGGAAGAGTAAAAGACCAACCAACAACATTTAAGTTGTTGGTTGGTCTTTTACTCTTGGGAGGAGAAAAATCTTCTCCCAACAGGATGTAGGCTACCTCTATGACCTTACCACTCGTGACTCAAATAATTCAATGAAAGTCTTAGTTCCTGCTGTCATTGTGTTAGTTAAACTGTATGGTAGCTTTTAGCTTTCTAGCTACTTTTACTGAATCTACTAGCCAGTTGCCATTATCTTAAAATCTACATGTATAAATATTCAGGGGGGTTACATGGATGGAGAACCCAAAGTTACACCCTTGCCTGTCGCACTGACACTTGACACTTTATGGCTGATTACAGTAACCTAGCCGCCCCTGTCACCACAAGTGGTTGCAGCAACATGCTGGTCACAACAGAGCAAGAATCGCTCACTTCCCACAACATTAGACCTACAACACACAGAGGTTACCATGAAGGTTCCTTAAAGGGAAAAGCTTTTCTGGTAAAAAGAGTATCACTCCACCGCAGGTTTCAGCCTGCGGTGGAATCACGTGGCTGAAACGCTGCTCGAGTGAAAGACTGTGTTGATTCAAACGCTCTTAAGTTTACTCTGGGATCTTCAACTGATACTTTGAAGCACTGAGTTTCAGGAGGCAGTCCTACCAGACGATGTATCATGCTGACTTCAGTGATGAATTTTCCTTTAGCACCACTATGAAGTTGACTTTTGTGGTTTTAGTGAAATGAACAGCTGTCAACTGGATTACTATTAAAACTGGTGCACACATTCATGTCTCCCTTACAGATGAACTGCAATAATATTGGTGATCCTTGCAATTTCCATCTAGCACTTTGTACGTTTTGTGTTGTTTTCTGTTTTTTTGTTTGTAATATGTTAAAAATGGTTGGGTCCTCCAGTTGCGAGGTAGTATGGTATACACCAGCAGAATTTAAAAAAGAAAAAAACTTTTTTAATTTTCAATTTTTCTAATTTTATATAAAATTGGCATCAAATATTTATGTTAAAAAAGTAAATAAAACCACTGAAACAAGGCCATGGGATTTATAAATTGCTTGTTATTCTTCATTTTGTGACCTGTTTTTAATCCTGAACTTGTCTAATATCTGTTCAGTAACAGCAAAGAGTGGCTGATAGGTGCCCTAAGTAAAATAAAATTGTCAGAAGATCAAAATGAATCTGTGAAAATGCCAAGAAGAAATAATTAATTCATTGTGATGATCAGAGTTGTGATTAAAGTTGGGGTGGGCTGCAAAAGATTTTCAGATTTCCATATGGACCCTGGCATTTTTAAGTTTGGGAATGGGTACACAGACTTGTTGCTAGTTGGTTTTGTTTTTTTTAATATACATTAAAGGACTATCAAAAGTTGCTAAATGAAGCAACAAAGTTGCTTAGGTGAGATGGTATGTACACTATATGGACAAAAGTATTGGGCCACACCTCTTAATGTTTGAATTCAGGTGTTTTCAGTCTCATGGCCACAGGTGTATAAAATCAAGCACCTAGCAGTCTGCCTTTACAAACATTTGTGAAAGAATGGGTCGTTCTAAAGAGCTCACTGAATTTGAGTGGTACTGTAATAGGATGCTACCATTGCAACAAGTCAGTTTGTGAAATTTCTTCCCTCCTAGATACTCCATCATCAGCTGTAAGTGGTGTTATTGCCAAGTGGAAGTGATTGTGGCTGAGTTGCTGTGGTTCCTAAAGTGGCAGACCACATAATGTTACAGAGCGGGGTTGCCGAATGCTGAGGCGCATAGTGCGTAAAAGTTGCCAACACTCTGCTGACTCAGTAACATCAGCACAAAAACTGTGCGCCGGGAGCTTCATGGAATGGGTTTCCATGGGTGAGCAGCTCCTGTTGGTGTAATGTGTAGTTAGTCGAATATTCCGGTGTAGCCCTCACTCAAGACTTTAGATATTAATATGAAACACCACGGCACCAACACCTTTTATTTTGCAGTAACAAAAGTATGTATGTTATGTATGTTACTGTCCATATGACTTTTCCAGGTTCAAAGGATAAAAACACTTTTCTTGGATGGTACCATATATCTAGCCTAACAGAAACCAAGTTGAAAAGTATTTCTTAAAGTTCTGTTCATGTAACTAACCCTCTTCAAGTGTTAACTGTAAGTCACAGCCAGATCGTTCTGATTCAAAGTTGTGTGATAGCGTGTGGATGGACTACAAACTTGGCTGTGACCTTCGCAGTCACAGACCAGCCCGTTTGTGTGCTCGTGTTTCTGAAAGCTCTTTAAGCATGCTCATGTGTGGGCACAGAATATTGTGAGCTCGGTGTTGTGGCTCTTCGTGGAGATTGGGGGGGTTGGGGGACTGCTATGGAAACAGCCGAGGTGGGAGTTGCCGATCCTTGCAGGCAGACCACTGAAGAAGTGGGCGTTTGAGAGATGGAAGCGCTACGTATACAACAGCTGTATGAATGCAGCCTTGATGGAGATCATTTAAATTTCACAAATTGCGTATGTCCATGTGTCGGTTGGGGTCGAGCAGATTTTCTGTGAGTGTATTCAGTGTTTCTGAATAAATATTTTAGCCGAGGCAATGCAAATGAGCAGCTGTCAGTGCTACAAAGATTGGCTGAAGAAGTGTTGCTGCAGAAGCCACACGTTTTTAAATTTAAAGTGTTTATGAACTTTCCTTTCAGTAGGACGTAAGATGAGGTGTTGCTCTGCAGACCATCAGTGGGTCTACTAGCAGATTACCAATAAGCAAATTACTAAGTAACCAGATCAAGGGCTGTTGAGTGAATGAGGTGTGGTTGTCTGCTGGGAAGATTAACACAATTATGATTATTTTTTAGCCTAAAATAGCACTAATCAATATTTTTATATTAAAAAGGGATTTATAGTTATAGGTTGTTCTTGTAGTAACAAATCTGCAAAGAAAACCTGACTCCAGAAGCTTAAAGGCATTTTCTTTTTCATTTTCAAGTTTACCATTTCAACTAGTTGTTGAATAAAGGGAGGAATTTAGCTGCAAAAGAACCATTTATTCCATTCAGGACCTGAGAGATCTTTTAGGTGGGGTCAAAGGCTCCAGCCCCCACCTGCGACCCTGAATAGGATAAGCAGAAGAAAATGGATGGATGGATGGATGGATAGTGCCAATTAAAAACAATAGTCCCCTCAAAGCACTTTGTATTGTAAAGTAAAGACCCTGCATTGAAGAAGGTACTTTTGTCTGCTACTTTATTTTCCAGTGGGTCACCACAGCAGCTGGATCCACTTGTTGATTTGGCACCAGATGCACCCGTAGTCTTGGGACCAGCACTAGGAGTACACTAGCTTGTGACCCCTAAGTCTGTGTCTCCTCCCAGTCTTGAACTGGGCATATTTTGCATGTAAGGCAACTGTGTTAACCACTGAACCACACAGCCGACAGCATAAAGTCCTTACAATATTAGAAAGAGAACCCCCAACAATCAGTGAGACAGGAAGAGACCTCTGGAAGAACCAGTGTCAGTGAAGGGCAGCCATCTACTGTGACCGTTTGCAGTGGTGGCATGTAACTCACCAGTATTGTAGTAAAATAATTTTCTAATCAGTGTTGTTGATTGGCAGTTAGTTTACTAAAGCATTTGTTTATTAAATGGACAAAAATGACAGGAAAATGCAAAGATTTCTGTTAAATACACAGAAACAAATCACAGTGATTTCTACAGTGAACTTTTACAATAACTTCTTTCATGTTACAAAGCTCACAAAAGGTCCAAAATTATTACAGTAGCTAACAACATTTTCCAACAACATCATAAATCCACAGGCAAGTGGTGCTCTGACTGTAGTTGATCCGTTACAGGTGAATACTGCACTGACTCACACAAGATGGTTTCAAATAGGAACTTGACATGATAGCATTTTAAAAACTATACAATATGCAAAAAGTATACCAAGAAATGCTCTGTTTTTACAGTAATATATAGTAATTTTACAACACTTTATTGGCAACTTTTTGCCAGGTATTTTTTATGAGGGCTTCACTGTGAATTCTTCAGAGTGTAAAGTAATTCTGAGCCAGGAAAAAATCCTGAAATCATTGCTAATATTGTTCTATTGGTTCTGGGTGTGTAAATGAGCAACTCTTGCCAACAAGATTTGTTTACAACTTGAACCAACATGCATTCAAGTGGCAAAAAAATCCACAGTAGCTCAAGAGAAGATTTTTCTTTGATACAACAAAAGATTTAAGAAGCACCACCATTGCCAGTTGTATTTTGACTCTGTATAATCAGAGCACTGACTGAAACGGACTGAAGTGGTTACATACCACAGTAAATTTATATGTTGTTCAATAACCTTGGTTACTCTGGTACTCTGGAGTTATTGAGTGCTCATACTATAATCTGCTTAAGCTGCGTGTAAGCACTCTGAATAAATAAAGCTGACTTTATGAAGTTGCCCTTTGAAGTCTGACAAAAATGAATTTCTGATGTGTTATATAAGTATTGCCAGCAGCTATAAACCAAATGTAAACCTCACAAGTACCTTGCAGCTCAATTTTTACAAGTCAGTGCCTGACTCAGTGTCTACAGAGAATTGTTTTGTTTTTGTTTTTTCTACTACGTGACATCTTACAAGTAAGAATTTCCTGTTTCTAGTCAGTAGTCAGTGTTGTGTGTTCATAAGTACTGGCTGAACTGTCTCAGTGAACTGGGATGACAAGTTCTTAAAATGTGTGGTATTCGTCGGCAGCCTGAATCGCACCATTGTTTTGGGTGAATGCTCCCAGTGTTACCAAAACCAGGAATGCTTTCAGTTGCTTACAAACTGAAAGGTTTCATATTGATTTTTTACTTTTCCCTCTCCAACTGATTGCTGGGGCTTTTCACTACCTAACCTGTCTTTATTTATTTCTTTTTGATCTGCAGCCTGAAATTTGAATCAAATCAATTTTTCACAGACTTTTCACAGGCTTTGGACATGCGTGGGACTACGCTCATAGAATGATTATTGTTCTTCGCTGCAGTGCTCCTTCAGCATTCCCTCTCTCCCTTGTCTCTGTAATGCTGTTTGGAGCCTCTGCTCCGCCCGTTGCTTCAACCAGGGGTCGTGTGGGGCTGAAACTGCCATTTGCAGCTCTAGCTGGAGGGTCTTTACGCTTATCTCTCCTTGCCTGCACTGCCCTGCTGTCTCATTGTCTCTCCCTCTTGCTGTCTCTCTTTATATCCTGTCTCTTCTGCACGGCTTTCCACACCACTCACTGTGATGACTCCCACTCATGAATTTTTCTCTTTGCTTAATATTGGGCTGCTACTTCTATATCACTGCTCTCACACTAACTTTTTGCTGCTCTTTCTCTCACTTCCCAGCCTTAATTATCTTTATCTAAATCCTAGGAATTGGTGAAATGCAGAATTATTGGTGACTGTACACAGGATGGGAACTCATTGACTTTAATGTGGCTAAAGCTTTTGAAGGTTTTTCGGTTAGTGTGTTAATTATTTTGTTCAGATCAACAGATACTAAATAGACCCTGTGGTACCTCTATAAGAACCTCCCTATCATATACACAGAGGCTTTTACTCATGTTACACCTAACAGTTATTTCCATTATGTTTTCAGTTATTCTTTATGGGCCAGATTTACTAACAGTCTGCGCCAGTCCAAAATCCTCTTTTGGCTTTAAGCTCTGCAGCTGGGATTTTATAAAGAGGCGCAGTTACTTTTTGGAACTGACCTTACTACGTATGTATTTGTAGAAGTTTCCCTGTCAGAGTACAAAATTTTGGGAGGAGGGTATTTAAATGAATAATAAAAACATGAGGAGAGCAGTAGGCAATTTACTGCAAATGAATTTATCGCTGAAAAAATGCATGTCTTATTTTACGCATGATGTGGTTGTGATAGTTGCCACTGGGGTGTTAATTTATTTGCAGAATGACGTTGGTTTATGACTCAAAGCTATGAGTGTGGTGCCGAAGCTTTGACTGTGTCCCGTTGCTATTCCCTGAGTCCTCACCCCAAATGTTTAGAAATGAGCCTGAAATATTTCTTATCCTCAGTAATGCTGGTATTTTGAGGTAACGGAGAAGAACTTAACTGAACTGAACTTAATGTTGAGAGTGGTGGGAGGAGGCAAATCCCAGTACGAGATGCATAAGGAGGTAAAACCTGCACTTACCCTGTAACATTTTGGTTAGCACATTACTCGCTCCCTCATTGGTTCTGCTTGTTTTTGACCCGCTGATTTGTGCTGCTCTTGGTAGAATGCTGGTCATTATTGAAATTAAATAATTCTGTCTTTATTTATAAAGTAGCACACTGTTAGTAGATCTCTTGCAGAACTTTCCACTCCTATCAGTGCATTTTGGTGATTGTGACCTCACGATAAGTTGGCCTAAGTCTGTAAACTATCAAAGAATGAAAATGTCCAACAAAATTAGCAAGATGGCAGTTTCAGATTTCTTAAATTGTCTGAGCAGCGAAACTAAAGACTGTGTATAGAAGATGGACGCAGCCACCATGATGTCACCCACTGGCTTATAGACTTGCTTACTTGCTTTAAGCCTGGAGCACAACATTTTCGGCATCGCCATCTTGAGTGAGGTGTGGATCTGACTGAGAAACTGAGGGACATACTCTAGCAACTTGTTGAGCACAACATCTTCTTCTTTCAACTGCTGCTTTTAGGGGTCGCCACAGCGGATCATCTGCCTCCATCTCACCCTATCCCAGCATCCTCCTCTGTCACACCAACCCTCTGCATGTCCTCCTTCACTACATCCATGAATATTCTCTGCGGTCTTTCTTCTTTTCTTCCTGCCTGGCAGCTCCATCTTCAATATCCTTTGTCCAATATATCCACTATCCCTTCTCTGAACATCTCCAAACCATCTCAGCCTCGCCTCTCTAACTTTGTCTCCAAACCGCCTGAGCTGTCTATCTGATATACTCATTTCTAATCACGTCCATTCTGGTCACTCGAAATGAAAATCTTAGCATCTTCTTCTCTGCCACCTCCGGCTCTGCTTCCTGTCTTTTTGTTGAACACAAGATACTGTGTAATATTGTAATACCTTTACCTTACAATACAAAGCCTGCAGCATACCATGCATACTCTAAATGGGACCTTCATTTATAAAATGAACATCATGCATGTTTTACATAAGACTTGAAACTAATGATTAATACCATAAAATCATCAGTAAAGTGTTTATTGATATCATAAATTATTTGAGAAGTAGGGTGGTTTTCCCATAGACTTCTATTCAATTAGACTTCTTTTTGCAGAAGAAGCTTTCTGCTACAGCCTCTATACTTGTGGAGAAAAACTCCTAATAAGATGAACTGCTGACAGCTTTATACATGTGGGATTAGCATTACTAAAAAGATTTTGAAGTTGAGTAAAGTTCAGAAGGTTATTTGGTTTTCTTTCCCATTAGGCTACAATTGAAAATCTGGCAGAGGTGATGGGGATTACGACCACCACAGCCATAACTAATCATATCAATTAGAGGACTCTCTCAAGGAAAACTCAGCTCAACAGTGGAGTGCTTATAAGAATGAAATATCCATAAAATTAATAATCTTTATATACCTATAATAGGCTTACAGTATGAAATGTAAGACTTAACCAGTTTCTCCTCTGTATAAATCTTCTCTACTCAACTAACTCCTCTCTTCCCTTGGTACAGCTCAATAAGGGAGGGAGAAAGAAAGCATAACGATTTGCCTTCATCTCTAAATCTTAGCTTGACTCTTTGCCTTTGAACCCTCCTAATATCTCTCCCCCTCTCTTTAGGTTGGCTTCCTAAAGACGCAGCACCGGTATGAAATAGTGTTCACCCTGCCTGAGGTCCCAGCTCTGGGTAAAGATGTGTGCTCAGCACCAGTACCCAGTCCACACCTCCGGATCACTGATATCACACTGGCACCAGAAGGTGAGGTCGCGAGAGACGGAGAAAAACAAAACATAATTAAAGTAGTTTGCCATTAAAATTCAGGAAAAAAACAGGTTATAGTGATATAAATTTATTGGTCTTTGTAATTATGTTGAGCTTGTCATTGCCTGTCTGTGCTGCATCTTTGACTGATGACCTACTTTAGCTCAAAGTCATCAGTCAAAGGGGGGACATTTGTCCATTATCACCCACTCTGATACTGGATCAATGTTATGTAACATTTGCAGCCAATTAGCTCAAATCATTACTAAAAGAGTAAAGAATAGGAAAATTGTCATAATATCAAATCACTTTACGTCTTTATTTTAAATGTGATTTAATATATCAGACTTAGGGTAATAGAACTAAATCAGTAATAATCAGTTAGTTAGGATTTTATTATAGTATAATGACTACACAGTGGGCTTGCCTAAAGCCTGACAGTGACCTGTATATTGCAGCTTTTTTAAGGTCCCACCATAGTGCTGCCTTGTTAGTCTGTAGGTTGCTACACAGAGCTTTGCGACTGTCTACTGTCACTTGGGGGCACTATCAAAAATATGTGGAACAACCAGTCATGTGGGCTACTCTTGTTTATGTTTGTGCTGCTGTTCTTAAAGTAGCCCCTGCTATGAGGAAGACAGAAGTCAAAATGTACAAAGATTTTCTTTGTAGTGGACTTAAACAGAGAGGTAGAAACAATGGAAGCTGTTTACTGTAGCCATTGTCTGTGCTTCTAATGTGTATTTCTTTTTTTTTTGGTACTTCTTCCTCATTGTGGTAAAGTCCACTGTTGTTCATTAAAGCCTCAGCATTCAACCTTCCCCATAGCACATCGCACAAGGTTTACATGCTGTTGGTTTTTAAAATTTTTTTTTTGGAGGACTGCAGGCGAATGTGCCTCTGCAGCCTCTGCATTGCTTGAACTCCCATGATCCTTCCCTCTGCGTAGCCTGAGAGCTAACGGAGGCAAAAGCAGGAGCATAAATCCGGCTTTAGTCAGTAACCAGAGCCTATGATGTTGTCAGTCTGCTGGTATTTAACAAGCTGAGGCTAAGAAGAAAAAAAACTCTTAATAAACATAGGACCTGAGAGATGCATCTGGCCCTTCAGCTGATCCATCTACTGTTCACTGAAGTCTCATCAGAAATGGTCTCAGTGGAAGGGTGGCTGTCAAGAAGCCATTCTTAAGGAAGGGAAACAGGGAGAAAAGGCTGAGGTATGCCAAATTACACAAGAACTGGACTCAAAATCAGTGGTAACAGGTCTTATGGAGTGATGGATCCAGATTTGAAATTTTTGGCTCAGATCATCATCAATATATACGGAGGACGTCAGGAGAGGGGTACAACAATGAGTGTCAAAATTCATGTCAATCTTGTCAAAATTGATGGAATTATGAACTCAGTAAAGTACCGTCAGATTTTGATCCACCATGTAATACCATCTGGAAAGTGTCTGATTGGCAACAGCTTCATTTTCCAGCATGACAGTGATCCGAAACACACTGCCAGTGCAGTAAAAACATACCTGGATAGAAAAACACACAATGAAACACTATCAGTCATGGATTGGCCTCCTCAGAGCCCGGATCTCAACATTATTGAAGCAGTGTGGGATTATTTTGACAGAGAACAGAACAAAAAGCAGCCAGCATCCAAAGAAGAGCTTTGAATGTCCTTCAAGAAGCCTGGAGAACTATTCCTGAAGACTGCTTAAAGAAATGACAAGAAAGCTTGTCTAAGAGAGTTCAGGCTGTGTTGAAGAGTAAACGTGATCATACCAGATATTAACTTTCAAGCTTGTTAGAAACTCTGTTTCTGCCTTCTAAACTGTATTTCGATGTATGATTGCATGTTTCAGTAAATTGAGTATTCAGTAAATTATATCTATTTCCCATTTTCCTAGCAAAATATAAAGAAATGAGGAGGACTCAAGACTTTTGCACAATACCGTAGATGTACGTGGAACAGAGGCTAACCTTGGTGTGAGATCATGACTGCAAAAGTGCCAGATTAATCAAATTTTAAACTTACTTATTAACTGTTTCAAGATGAAAGATTAAACAAACAGTCTTTAGCATTTCATATGATGTAAAGAAATGTGATCATTCCTACTTCAGTCTTGAAATAACACAACACTGATTAATTACATGTTCTTTTCTAATCATCACGAGTCTTGTACATCTTTTCCAGGAACTAGAAAATCATCTGTCCCACAGATGTATGTTGTATTCTTGGCTGCAGCAAAGTTGGCTTGTCTGGAATAAATACAAAGAGGATGATCTGAATACTTCTCAGAAACACATCGCAAAAAAATTGACCCGAAAAGCTTGTTTCAGAACAAAATATTTAGTCAGAATTTCCAACAGAATTTCAAATACAAAAGTCTCAGAGAAAACATCTCAACAAAAAAATTGCCATCTTATAAATTAAGCTTTTAGAAATACACAAGTACATGTAAGTACTGTACCATTTAAGTGTGTTAAGTGTTAATTAAATGAAGTGGAAAACAGTCACAGGTTTACAGGCTGTAAACATTCCTTTCCAGTCTGTAAATATGCACACATTGCAATAATGACATAAATAACCGCAAATTTACAGCATGTAGTTGACTGTAGTAGTTATGTTTTCCATTCCTGGGACCTCTCTGCATCAGAAACAGGTATCTCATCCTTGCTACATCTTTCATTAAAAAAAGAAATGACAGTCCATAAAACAAGCCTGCAATGAAATTTCAACTTTCCACAGCTGCATAAACGGGACATTTTTTTCCCTCATTTTGTCAGAGTTGAACTGAACAATGCTGATTTGATGTAACTGATCCTGAATAATCAATCGATGTATCAATGGCACCCATTTGCATTTATTGTGATCGTACCATTGTGCATAATTCAAAACCAATTACTTTTTTCCTCGCTGTCGCTTGGTTTACCATAGCTTTGCTTACCTGTCAAGGCTTGTTATCTGTTTTCTTTTTGGTTTAACTTTGGATACATCTCTTTGCAGCATTGGCTTCTTTCTGGTGGCATTGTCATTGTTTTGGACAGCAATGAGAGCTTAAGATACTTGTGACTCTTGAGGTGCCAAGTGCTTGAAATCCCAACTTAAGCGAATAAGCAGTATGCTTTAGTTCGGCTTGTGCTTGTCAGTATGAGCACAAAACAAGCCATTTGCACAAGACTTTGTGAAAAAAAAAGCTTGCTTAAGTGCCTCACAGGATTGAAGCTCTTAATTTTGTTAGCATGGTTGTTATATACCCAGGTGAAGGCTCCTGTATGTGTTGGCATTCAGGTATCATAGCTTAGAGAATGAAAGAAAGGCATATAATGCACAGTAGAACCTTTGGCTGACAAACAATGCAACACATAATATCCCTGTCTGTGTTTAATTGTTGGTGAATGAAAGTGGCTTCGGTGAGTTGCCATTTAGTCCCAGCCAAAATCGTGGCCAGTCATTTGATAGAATTTAAGATTAAAAGGTCTGTAGAAGTCTCTGAGCCTGAGTAGGACCTCAGAGGGTATCTGGGGATGGGGCCTCCCCTTTGACTTCCCTAGGCAGCGTGGCCTGCTGCTCCCCTCGGGCTTCTTCAGGCAGGGGAAACCTTTGGTCTGGTTGAAGTAGAAGTGCTTATCTGTGACCACGCGCTTGAGCCCTAGAAAGTCCTGGACCCGACCCATCTCGCCCGCTGGGTCTGTGACAAGGCGTTCACCGCTGACAAACAGGAAGCGCGAGAGTGGAAAGTAGCGCAGCCAGTTCTCTAGATGCTTGGCGTAGATGCCGATGCGTACAGCGCTCCAAGACGTGTCGATGAGGCCTGTGGTGGCGTTACGGAAGACCAGGTTCTGGAAGGATGGGAGCCCAGGAGATTTGGACAGAGTCTGTGTATAATCCGAAACAGCACGCGTCACTGGGTCTCTCACCACCACGATAAGCCTGGTGTGGCGGCTCATGGAGAAGACACGGCGAGGAGCTTCTTTGGTGATGAAGTAACTCGGGGTTTTCTCCATGGTTATCTGACCTTCCAGAGTACGAGGCATCAGGCTCCTGGATAAAAGAGAAAAAGAGAGAAACTGCTATTTATGAAACTATAATTAGAAAAAATCCACGATACTATAGGAAATGCCAGCATGTGCTCTGTTACCGAAAACTCACATATTAGAGACCATATTAGAAAAATGATACATTCCCTTAATATTTCCAGTGCATTCCTTTAATGATGCCTCACTTGCCTTAGAGGCTTTTTGATTTCACTTTGTAATTAGAGGGATAAATCTATGATTAGGGGGAGATAAACATGACATTAGCTGCTGGCATTGATGGAGTGACCATGTGAGTTTAGACTGGGAGAGAGCTACTGAACGGCTACTGTAAGGAAAACCGCAAGGCTATGTTAACCTCAGAAAAGTAATTTCCTCTCGTCCGCTGCTTCCTTCTAAACAAGCTCATAACCGCTGCTCTTGCTGCCGTGTTCCCTGATGCTGGGAGAGTGTCCTGCAGGACTGAAATAATAGCCACATTGCTGTCATACCACTAGTATTTCTTGCAGCGCTCCTCTCACTGCCATTATGGAAACCAATAGTATAGCAGCTACCTATTTAACCAAAAAAACATACAAACAGACTAAGGGTGTTAGAGAATATGTGCCACAGTGTGGTCAAGGCTACAAGGTAGACCTTCCTCCTGCTTGCTTTCAGATGGGAACACACTTCCAACTGCTGGTCTAGAGGCTGCTGTCTGCTCCAACAGCTGCAGCCAAACTACATAAGCTTCCAGCAATCACAATGCAATTTCTCCAGAAATTTAGTTTACATTACTACTTGAATATGATGTTATTTTTGCAGTTTGGCCATCATGTTAATCAAAAACATTGCATTCACTCAGTTAGTAGGCTTTTTTCATAGCAGACACTTTGACTTGTCACATTAGGAAACCACAGGTGTTAATAATTACTAATGGCGCTCTGTCTTGGCTTGTCTCAGTGAGCCGTGACAGGATAGCTGTAAGGCAGCATCGTGCGGTACCAGGACCCCGAAACTGAAGCTGCTAAGTGGAATTCAATGGTCATTAATTCTATTATTTACCTTTTACCTATGTGCCTTTCCTGCAATGGCTAAATGTTTTCCCAGAAAAAGGCTCAGTGCTGACATCTGGGAATAAAGGAACACTCCCAGAAAGAAGTCAGTCAAAGAAACATGGTCAGACAACCAACTCTGGTCAACTTATTTGGAAGAAAAAACTGTTTTAGGGTTTAGATAATCTGTAAAAGGTTTAGTCTGACCCTCTGATTGCTGGTTTCATGCATATTTACACTTTGTAGTCAAAGCCAGTCAAATTACATAATACGAAATTTTATTTGTGTTGGAGCAAACGTAATGAAAGTAATTTGCACCAACGTGAAATTTAAAACACCAGCTGCCAGTTTAGCCAGAGGGCAGAAATGGCAAGTGTTTGTTTTTCTCTGATAAATAGCGAAGAAATACAAAGTGGTAAAGCAGTTCCTGTCAAAGCGGTTTTGCTGTCAAGAGGCAACTAAGTTAAACTCACGGTAACTTTGCACCGTGTCCACTTCCCTGGTGGCCTGGGCTCCCGTTGTGTTGAACATTATGGTTCCGAATACATTTCAGTTAGCCTCTTTTGCTCCACACATTTTACTCTTTATTTCTCTTCACTCTGTCTTTCCACAATCCCTGCCGGACTGGTCCGATCTCTTGCTCATGATTACTGTCACATCATTATGAACTGACAGTTTATTTTAAAGAAAAGTGCTCTAGCAGACCGCAAATTCATGATTATACAGTCCCATTCACGCCTTATAGATTTATTAATTATCTAACACAATGATTTTTAGTTGTGGTGCAGGCATGATTAACAATCACACCACATGCGTATACCAGGAGAACTGAACTATGCCTAAGGTCGCCTCTACAAGTAGGCCAGGGCATGGAAATCTTAACCACGCCTGAACACAGTCAAACGAACTGGCCTTTATTGTAGGGTCTTTACCCTAAAATATAAAGCGCCTTGAGGCGACTGTTGTTGTGATTTGGCGCTGTACAAATAAAATTGAATTGAATTGAATTGAATTGGTGGGCAAATGTCCTAGAGCACGGTATGAATCACTTGCTGCGATTGCACCCAAAATAGTTAAAAGTGACTGTTCTTCTAAACTTAATCTTAATCCCAAATCAGTCAACTGATGAGGCTTGGGGAGTTGACGAGATAACCTTTACTATATCCTCTAACTCTAACCCCTAACACATGTCTTTGAAGCTAGCTAAATGTTAACATTTAGTTAACATAAACTGCATCATTCCTCCAGGATCATATGATATGACATGGCCACTTTGTGCTATTGTTGAGCCCCCAGCCTACGGCCTCAAGAAATATCATTTGTGCTGGTGCAAATGACTTTTGAGTTTGTTACTTTTGCACCAACACAAATAATAGATTGATGTTATGTAACTGTTTTACAAATTGCTGGGAGCTAGATTTGAACAGATTACTTTTATTTTATCAATCAATGTTATCATACTCAAGAAAAATAATAACATACAAAAATAAGATCCAAATCATAAACTGGGATTGTTATTTAATTTACAGACTATTTTGGCTGTGGTTGTGTAACTACATTTCTACATTTCAATTATACTACTGCAGCAGTTATACTTGTGGAGTGCATACAGCCCAGAGGTATTCTATAATACGGCTTACCATGTTTTCTGGTCCAATCCTGTTATTGCTTTTGGCCCTCTGCTTGTTATTATCAGTGCTTGAGGTATTCTAGGCACACTTTGTCTTAAAAAAAAAAAAAAGAGCTGCCCTCTTCCTTTTGATCTTTACCCCTAGTTAGATGACTCAGACTGAGAAGACGTACCTCAAAAAGTTCAACAAATCCTGACCAAAGCCTGTGTTTGACTGAGAGTCTTCATAACCTGCCAGAACAGATTGTATATAAATCGGGGGAAATGGGAGGGAAAGGAAAACCTATTTGTCTCGTGCCGTTTACTTCATTCAAATGCTACCGTAACACTAAAATGGAATCTAATAACCTCCGTTGTGAAAAATATTCCGCCAATTTTCCTCTCCTGTAAAAACAACAAAAAGCACTGTTCCTTTCGTCGAGTTGAAAAGGAGATTCAAATCGCAGGCTCAGTTTTTGTTATAGAGATCTAAGCGGAGAAGAATGCCAGTGTTGCAACTGTGAAAGATCCCTCAGCTAATTTCCATGCTTCCCCTTCCCTCCTCAGCAGGCATGTGGCGGCGGTTGGGTCGGAGTCTTCGTGGTTGGTCTGCAAGTGAGGGGCTTATTGGGGCTCTGGCGTGTGGTGATGGAGACTCCATTTCTCTCTCTCTTTCTCTGATCCAACACACACACTCAGCTCCAACTCCAGCATGTCCTCTGGCATGAAGCTATGAGGGTAACACCAAACGCACAACTTATGGCATTCATAAGAAATGTCTGAGTTGGATTACGGGGCTGAGGCAAAACAAAATTGTGAAATGTACAACAAATACCAAAAGGAGACAAGTTTACAAAAACAGTGCTGTTTCCATGGGTCCTCTTTCTATCAGGATGTAGCGTAAACTACAACCTATAGCTCAGAAGCTCAGTTTCTGAGCCTGTTGGTCACGGGCTTATTTCTGGTGACCACATGATATAAGTGGCAATATAGTTTTGTGGATCTGGGTCCCAGAAAAAAAAGAAGTTAAAGGTCTCATTTGTATCCCAAGAAAGTTTAACAGCCTTGCCGTTGAGAGGAAATTCCACCCTCGGATAGATCGGTCTGCGATGTATTTTTTAGTAAGTGCATGCTGTATTGGTAGATCTACTTCTCCTTACCCTTCCTCGCCTACCTGTGTCACCTACTTTTCCCAGTATGATTCCCAAAAGCTGATCGGAGAACATGTGTGATCACTTAAGTGAGTATTTCCAGTTGAGAAAAAGGAACAGTTGCATCCTTTAATTAACATATTTTTCGGCCGCAATGCACTCGGGCCCATTAATATTACCGTCATAGGAGTAAGCCTATTTTATGATGGCTTCAGCCTATCAAACTTAGCTTCACTGACATTGGAAAAACATGTATCAGCACCATCTATATTCTTTTTTGAGTGTCGGTATATTTGTATTTTTCTGTGGCTGCAGGGAGTGACAAGCAGCTGAGATTCCAGCATGTTTGAGCTGTTTCGTGAGTGTGCTATAGCACAAAATGAATGTTTAATTTCATGTAGTCAGGCTAATGAAAGCCACAGTAACCTGTTTGAGGGTTAGAGGGGCTTCTATTGACATCGTGTTTACATTTTCAAGCCACACAGTGATGGAATATAAGGGGGGGGGGGGGGGGGGGGGGGGGGGGGGGGGGGTAGGGGGGGGGGAGGGGGGGGGGAGGAGGGGGGGGGGGGGAG
>VUQI01025643.1:0-15446 GCA_015106735.1 Paratilapia polleni | reverse complement strand
ATTTTAAATTTATTTTGTTTTATTTTATTCTACTGTATCTTTATTCTTGTGTTCAGCACTTTGGTCAGTGGTTGCGGTTTTTAAAGTGCTTTATAAATAAAGTTGGCTTGGCTTGGCTGTGCTAAATAAAATGCCAAACTTTGAATGTTGCTGATCTTTTACTGCCTTCATAATCTAGAGTAATAGCTGCAGCCTCTCTCAGGACCCAGACAGATTTTTGAGGCAAAACCTCATCTGACTGTTGAAACTCAAAAGTCATGGGAGTGTGAAATCAGTTACCAGTCATTTTAAGTTTTACATCTACTGTTGCTTTGAGAGTTGTTCACTTGCATAAATATTCATTGGACTGTCCAAGACTGTTGAAGTAAAATACATGAATTCTTTATGAATTACCATTTCTACTATGAACCAAGAAGCTAATATTAGTCATGTTAAGATGTTGTAGTGATGAGGTGTGTTACATACTCAGTGTGGAGAGCAACTGGCTGATTTGGCACTTCGTAGAGAGCATTTTGTTATGTGTAGGTGCTTTGTAGCAGTGTGCTAGGTGTTGCTATATGGCAGTGCTCATTTTTATATTGTTGCACCCATAGTTATTTTGGTCTGTAGAATATTATTTGCATTCATTTTGAGAGAAGGAGAAATGTGCTAAGAAAAACACTGTCAAAGACTCACAATGTTGTCATTAGGGATGAAATGAGTAACTGCTTAATCAGTGTGCTAATCAGATAACTTTAATCTGCAGCTATTTTGATATCCAATTAATAGTTTCACTCACTTTTTTCCCCCCAATTGTTTGCTGAGCAAAGCTCCCGCAGTGTGCTGCTGTTCTTTTTTTATAGTAATAAGTGAATATTTTTGGACTTTTGGACTGTTGGTCAGACATAATGAGATGGATATCACCTGCCACTCTAATTGTGGTGGACATTTCTTTTAAAATATATTTTCTCAAATTCATGTATAACAGATGAATTGATTAAGAACATGGTTAGCAGATTAACTGATTATTGTTTTAGCCCTAGTTATATTTAATCAGAGGAAAATATTACTGTTTGAAGACTGACGGACTACAGCTTGTTACTCTAATCAGTTATGTCTCTAGAGGTAAAAACTAAAGGTTAAAGGTAATTGTAAACCTGCTGCTATCTAGTTAGGATCAGGATGCATATTCCCTTAGGGCAAGCCCTAATGTCACAGACTCAAACAAGGTCAGAAGAAGCATGATAGCAGTGACAAATCACAGGGGAATTGTAAGCTATATTCCCCAAAATGACACCACTGTGCAACATGACATGAAACAAGCTGATGTCTGCTGATGTATCCTTCAAATGGAGTGGAATTATCAGATTCTTTTTAAGGAGAGTAACCTCCGAGCTCGTTTATAATTTCCTGTGCAGCACTCGTGTTCTGTGCACTGGCAGGTGTGCCTGACTGAGGCTGCCTGCAGCATGCACGGCTGAGCTGCGAAAAAGCAATGTCCCATGATGATCGGGGGGACAATCCACTGGTTTGTCAAAACCTGGCAGAATCTCTGGCTGCAGCAATAGCACCTTGTTAGATTGAGGTGCTCAATCAGGGGAGTGCTGGAGTGCCCGGCCAGGTTGAGAGTGGTGATTACTGGGGCACGGCTGTCCAAAGCCAGTGAAATGCTCCACCTCTCCACAGGAGGCCCTCTGACATTCAAGCCTGCATTTTCTGAATCAGTCTTGAGTGATTAGGGCAGCGACAGGCAAAAGGACAGATCAAACAATTATTCCTCCTCACCCTCTTCTCTATCCTTTTGACATGTGGCAGAGCTGGAAGAGTGCAGCTCAGAATATCTAGCATGTTTAATCAGTTGTAACAGAAGCTTATATTTTTATACCAAAAATAATTTTTATATATATATATATATATATATATATATATATATATATGTATATAATATTTTTTTTTTTTTTAAAGATGGAGAATATACACATCTTTTGAAGTAAAAGGTCACCCTTTTGTTTTGTTTTTAAAAATGTGAACAAATCACAACAGAAAAAAAAATCAATTGCTTACATAAGTCCCATTGTTAAGTGTAAGGAGCGCTTTAAAACTGTTGTGCAAAAGCAATATGCCCTAATCCCTTTGTATGAGGGCTAAGTAGGTGAATTCACAGGCACACAGGAGTATTAAAACCAGGAATGCATGCCACTTAGGCAGAGGTTATGCCTCATGTTTTATAACCTACAGCTTCCAAAAAAAATGAGCCAAATGACTGCACACATCAAAAAACAAATAGGCACTCATAACAAGTCATGTTCCCTCAGGATTTTTGAAAGATATTTACATAATATTTAAATGCAATGTTGCCTCTTTTGTTGTTTGCTGCTGTGCTATCTCAGCAGCAGGGACATACAGCAGTAAAAATTAGTCAGCGTGAACAGAGGGCGAGGGAGTACAGTATGTGTCAGAGCACAAGAGGGCAGTGTAAAATCTCTCTGACAGTCATCCATCCGACTAACTTGCCTCCCACCTGAAACAACAGCCATAAAACCTGTTGTAGGCTGCCAATCTCCAATGGCTGTTTTCCCCTATAAAACACAGGCCTGAGATCTGATTACAGAGAGAAAGCTGGACCACAGTCTGCTGCAAGAAAAGAGGTGACAGTCTTGTATAACCGTTCAGCAGGGACTCCACTTTGATCTCTGAAGAGAGAACTTTCCATCTGCATGAATGTGTTTTCAGACATAATAACAAACAGTATTAGCAAATTAATAAAAGAGAAAGAGGAATAAGATATCCTCATATCTCCTCTGCTATGCAGAGATTATTCTTTGAGAAGATTAGTAAGAAGAAGATTATGGGTAATGAATGGGAAAAATGTAAATTTCAAGAAGTGTTCATAGCATAGCTTTTTGTGCATGAGTTTTGCACTGTGTCGCACACTCACCTGCGATGAGGCAGATGAAGTGTAAATACTTGATGCTGTTAAAGAATACCTTAAACATCATCATCAAACATCTATCTTTAGCCATAGCTTGAAAATGTTACAGAAGCCAAATGCTTTAACAGCAAAGCAAACTAATCCCGGGAGAAAATTAGATGGTAGAGGTTTAATCACGTTGATAAAGAAGGAGCTATAATCCGTAGAGTTTTAGTAGCTATAAAATGTCACATGAAGATCGTCATCAGCATGAAAAAAAAAAAATTACTAAATCACAGCCCTGCAAGCTTCTAAAGCAGAATGAAAGAAGCATTTGCTATCTCTTAAATTTTGAAGTAGTATACATTGTGTCCTATGTGCTGGTGTGTGTAGGAGAGATATTGTAGGTCTGCTCCAAAGTGTAGCCTTGAAAAGTGGCCTGGCGCTTCAAAGGCTCGGGGATTAGAGTTTTTTATCCCATAATTAATATGACTGAGGAGAAAGCGACAGCACCTGAAAACTGGACAGAGCCGTCAGTATCCTGCTGTGGCCAGAGAGCACCCCAATACCCACAATGCACCACAGGCCGACTCCATCAAAGACACAATACCATGTTCACCCCATGTCTTCATTGAAAAGGCTTAAGGCTATCTTTCTTTTTCTCTTTTTTTCCCCCTATTTTTGCTTACAATACATTCAGATATCTGGTTTGAAGACCAAAACAAATACAACACGCAAATGATTCACTGCTCTGTTGCATCCGTAAAAACATTCTAGGGAAATTTTAGACATGTTTTTTGACCTTTGACCCATCTGGGTCATTTTCATTTCCCACCAAGTAACAAATAAGGAGTCTTTTGAAGCCTGATCAGCTGCTTTAGTGGTTTCTGAAGATGAAACATGCTACAAAGGTTAACACCACAAAATTTTCTGTTAATGTATGGCATATAATAAATGTCATTATCAAAGATATTTAAGATCATAATCAAATGTATAGACGTTTCTCTAAATTGAAAGTCTTGAACAAATGTTTCCCTCTTTTTGTGACACATTCTTCTGTACTGTATACTCTGAATTTGACATTTTATTCTCATGCCAGAATACAGGTGAAAGGTTACATTGCTTTCAGAGGGAATGCTGATTTGAAATTGCCAGCAGTTGTTTTGGAGAATTCCCTGGTTGCTTTGAAGTCTGCACCCCACTGAGTGTCCTAACTTTGACACAGACAGCCATGGCTGCGGCTATTTATACATCTTGTGGGAGAATAGGTTTCCCCTACTTAACAGACTTTTTTTTCTCCATTTTTTTTGCGCTGAGGCTATCCCTTGCTACAGAATTGGCTGTAGGAGTTGATGTGATAATTAAAAGACATTAAAAAAAAAGTATGAAGCCTTAGTCGGTCATAAACGTTGTTGTTGTTTTTGTGTTATTTTTCCTTGTTGTTGTGGACTGTAGGTGTGTTCTTACTGACTTCCATATAGCAGAATACCAGGGTCACAGTCATAGAGTCCAAACCAATGCATCTCTTACAATTCTCACAGTCTATTGATTCACCCTCTGAAATTTATGTTGCTTTTCAGTGAGACCCCCTACTGCGGCCCTCACTGCCTCCCCGACAGGAGGGTCACAGTGACACAAGAGTGTTGGGCCAGATGCCGAGTGATCCCCTCTGATGCAGCTCCATTTCCAAAAGCCACATCCATTGCCACGATAAGACAATCAGCCTCGAACTCATTGAAATACCACACACCAGACCTGAATTACCAGTATCGCCCGCTATCCTGCTTGCAGTTTCTTTCTTTCTTTCTTTTTTTTAGAATTTTTTTTTTTATTCTATCAACAACAGCAAGTGTAAATCTTTGGAGCAAATGCTGAGAGAAAAAAGGATTGGAGAAGAACTGGGGAAGATGAAGAGGAGGGGAAACAGAAAGAGGGGGGAAAAAAACACAAGTGGAGAACAAAACAACCCAGCTGGTCCACCTTTGCCACTGCAAGCTAGTGAAGTCACCCTGTGTTTTTGTGAGGGTGCGTGTGAACAAAACGGTCTTTGAAGTTGGGCTACAGCACTGTACTGTGGCATCACTACGGCCACTACTAAGCCCCTGCAAAAATGTGCAGGGTGATTATAGAAAATGCTATAGAATCCAGTCATAAATCAACTAAATTTTCATGCAAATGGCCTCCTTCATGGGGCATTTATGTAGTGTGTGTATAGCAGCATCAAAAGCGCATAAAAGGCGCATTTTGGCACTTAAAAGAGAAATCATTGAGACATCACAGCCCAAATGCACACAGAACCTTCAAGGTCAAACACTGCAAAATAATAAAACACTGACACACAGAGAGACACACACACAAACACACAATTGGGAGGTACAACAAGACTAGAGAGTCGTTAAGGCTTTTATCTTCTGGTTGAAGGAGAAAGATCCACCTGACATCCCAGAGGGTACTGATCAATCATGGTCTGACTGGTTCAAACTGTTTGTGCTGGATTCCACATCTATCACCATCCGATGGAGCTCTGTGTCCAACTACAGCACTGAAAAAAAGGGAGCACTTTCAATTAGGGCATGGCGAAATAAATTCACACTACTTGATTTATAGTGCACGACTAATTACACAAGGCTTTTTTGCATAATGCACTCGGAGCTAAGACTTAGCCTCGTACTTAAGGAGGTTATTGTCTTATGTTAAATGGCAGGCAGCGACATAGGTGGAGGCTACAAGTTTTCATGTCTTTTGGAAAAGCTCCTTATAATGACATGAAGGATAACAACAGACTGAGATGCGTTGATGTTTCAAAAGAAAAAGAGAGCACTTTTCATATCTCATAAGTGTAAGTTTATAGCCTCATGGAAAACATCAAACATGCCCACAAGTCATGAATTAAAGAGTTAAATTTTATTCCCTAGACACTTAAAACCTGGAATAGTTTTACTGATGTTGATGGTGTTGGCATACTATGCATGAGTCAAGATTATGCCAATTCCTTAAATGTTGCCACTAGCCTATACCTCAAGGGAAGATATGAGGGCTTAACAATAGGTACAAGCTATAGTCAGAGCACTGGGGCACGCTGCACCTCATGAATATCATTAGCGGTGAGCTGTATTTGTATTACTTTGGGATTACATCTAACCCTGTAATGCAGCCTGATTGTGACTGTGAACTGAAAACATGTAACAACATAATCATATGTAAAGCAAATGTAAAAATACAAATCAAGTTGTGGCATTAAACCGTCCCAGTTGGTCCGTTTGTGGAGAGTGAGCAGTGAGTATGAAGTTTGTTTTTGTTTTGTTTTTTTTGTTTCTGCCCCTCACAGTCCCATTTATATAGTTTAATTCAGGCCAGTGTAAATGCACATAATGAAAAAAAGAATAATGCTTAACACACACGGACACATACACTATTTATGTGTGCATATATATAAATATGTTTTTTTTCCTGCTGCCTCAGTATAAACAAATGGAAAACATTTCCCTCATATTCAGATAAATGGTAGCAAAAAAGACATCCATGTTTCTTAATTTTACTGTGAAAAGTGCCAGATGGCTTTTATAACTTCATTTATCCACTAAGCACATAATTATCTACCTATAACATTTCCTCGCTTGTATGTAACACTCTATAATCAATGGTATTAGGGGACAGTTGATCACATATTTTAGTTAGCCTGTATACCTAAAATGGAAACATCTGCTAATGAAGGCATTCTTGTGCTTATGCTCCAGTAGCTACAAGACAGCCAGTTCATAGTCTGCAACGTCCCGTTTACTCAAACACATTGAATCCCACTGTAGCAGAGGTGCCAGAAGCTGAGTGTCAGCTTGGGAATTTAGACACATTTTCTATCACTGAGCCTACAAGGATTCCACACTCTCACTTAAGAGAGTCTACACCTCCCAATAGGTGCCATATCTAAGATGAGAGATAAGGACATGATGGTGTTTTACAGATGAAACTGTACTGTTCCTGGTTACGAATAATCAGGGTTTCCTCACCAGATTCTACTGAAAAATTATGTAAATATCAGGTAGTCACATATCAGTTATCTGTCTTCATATCCATTCACACTGCAAGTGATCCCTGAAGATATCACTTATATATCCCTGTAAATTCCAACACAACACAAAGGTACAGTTATAAAAGAGGCATTATATTTTTGCACTTTATTAAAAATTAAAATTTTTATTCTGGGAAAAGAAGACGTAAAATACACTGACATGGAATTGACTGTTTAAAACGATATATTACTAGAAGGTAACTTTCCATTAAGAAACCTAGCACACAGTTTCATTATCCAGATTAATTTCCTTCACCAGTTTCTTGATTCTAGTCTGAAAGAACATCACAAAGATGTTAAGTTGTAGTAAAAAGGTTTTGGATTAAAAACCTGCTCCGACACTGACAAGAGGTTCCACTCTGATTGAATGTGAGAGCTGCTGATCATGTCTCAGTTAGGGCCAACCGATCAGGACAGAGGTGTCAGTGCAGAGCTTAGCTGGAGGCATAAATGCTGCACTCCTTAAGTAAGATGAAAGAATGTTCCGCTTGATACATACACTTGCTAAACACTTTGACTGAGGTGATCAACCAACCCCCAAAGACGTGTAGTGACAACAGATGATCTGCTCAGGTAAGCACCATCTTGCTTTTCAAAGTGCTTTACATTGCAACTCATCATAAGAGGTTGATTTCAAAGTCACTGCTAGTCTGCACCTCGACAGATTTCCTGCCCATGTGGATATGTGGTGAAGTCACGGATGTCTTGGAGGCACAGGTGATAATAGGGCCTTAATCACCATGCTGGTTCTGCTTGTCCCTCTCAATGTCACATATCCGGATGAATGTGGTAAATATCAGCCTATAGTTGAAATAATGCCACTTTATCTGCTTTTGTCAGACCAAGGTCTTGGCCACATGAAGTGGGTGAAAGATGAAAGGTGTATATAATATTTGCAATTTTTAAAGCCAGTGTACTGTATAATCACCAGGTTAATACTATTTGGATGGAGCAAGTTTGAAAACTCTTGGATTAAAAATAAAGCTGAAATGCGGAATGCATATTTTTGCATGAAAGATGTAAAGGCTTTCTAAAGGAGAAGCAGCTGCTTCTGAGGCTAATTAGCATTTTCAACGGTGATCAGAGTAGACAAGTGTGGTGATCTAGTCTTTGGTCAATCCAAGTTTGCATCATTGTTCAACAATAAAGCAGTTAAAGTGCAGTCGTTCCAGCTATGTGCTGATATATACTACTTTAACTATATAGTAATTGTTCAAGTCTCCTGCTTTGAATTTTTGTGGCACATTTTCATGACATATCAGCAAATACAACAAAGGAGAGGTCTTGGCAGAAACATGTTGCCCACCACCCTTCTCTTATTCTGGACCATACCAGCTGTACCTTATCCAGCTATGCCACTATCCAATACTGTCTCATTTGTCATATATCAAATGAAGACTTCAATGTATTCCCCTCAAATGCACTTTGGAAGAAGGAGTCTGTTATGGTGATGCTCTGGCAACTGTCCAAACCTCAGCTGAATAAACACAAGGGCCATTTGCAGGTTGGCAGACACTGAGGTGTTTGTCTTTCAGAGCAATCTATCTCCCTCCCTTTATTCCAGTTCACCCCTTCTCTCTCAAACACAAAGGTGAAGAGTCGACAAGACCTTATTACCACACAAATCAACATGTCACTGTTTTTCAGCCAATCGCAGCAGCTGATTGACTGTACACATGGAATGTTTGACTTATCAGGGCAAAATTTAAAGTTGCAAGATGACCGATGTAGAAGTAGAGAAAGGACATTATATCAAAGGGTCTGAATCAACTCAGATGAAACTGATAATTTAGAATGATTAAAGTTAAAACAAATCTGATCTGTAAACTGAGTCTTAGATTAAAATAAAAAGTAAATATTGATACTTAAGTTAATTAACCAATTACACATCAATAAAGAATCTTGATGTTTCATCATAATCATATCCTTAAATGCTGTAGAAGCCCCAGCTCGTCCTCTGGAGGTTACGTGCATGTACTACTAATTTCTCTTGCCAGTAATTGCTTCCTGGATTATGACTGATCTTAATGATTTTGTTCCCCACGGAATGATATGCTATGTTTTTTGTCTTGCACAAAGGTTGCGCAGAAGTGGTTGGGGTGGATGCTATGTGTACAGGACTTTCAACACTAAAGATCAAGGTTGGCATCCTGAGTTTCGTGTGGTTGGTTTAGACATTAAATTCATTTTGGTTAAAGATTTTGTTTAAAAGATAATTAAGTCAACTGGGATGTGTTGTACCTCAAGTTTTTCTTGACTTTTTCAGTATTTAATCAACTCAAGACTCTTTAAATAGCCTTAGCGTAGCTACTACGCCCAAATGGTGATTAGCTTGTATTAGCAGAAAGACTGGAAACAGGTCTTAACATTTACCTTAAACTGGTCCAGAGTAACAAAATACACCTACAGATACATGAGAAGCTCAGTGATTAATGGGTTAAATTATTGGTGTAAAAATAATAATTTACTACTTTAGGTGGTCAATTGTTAATTTTTTTTTTTCTTACTAGGCAACAGACTCGAGAAAAATCTGTTCTGGCTAGCTGTGTCCCTCTCCTCACTAGTATTTGTGCTGGCTGTAACTTCATATTTAATGGACAGTCTTGAAAGTAGCATCAATCTTTTCATCTACAGGAAAGCTTTCAGGACCCTTTTCATTTGTTCACTCTGGCTATGTAACTGCTGGCATTTTACCTATGCTATACACCTTTAAACATTTTTTATACTGGGTGGGGGAAATTAAATGTATTATCTTTTATTGAACGTATCTTGCATATTAAGAAATGTTCTCATAGTTTTTCTGTATAAAAGTTGAAATTTGTCATAGATCAATGCAATTTCTTGGCAAAACCTGCCCCCACATGTATAGCTGTATGAGAGCAGTGTATGAACTCATTGTTTCAGTGATATTTCTTTCAAACACTCTGAAAAACATGAGCATGGTAAATGCAGCTCAGTTCAGCCTCTGAAGAAATGTTCAAAAGAAACAGGAAAACCTAAAACACATACTACTTCTATTGTGTATTCATGACTAAGCACTTGTTTTGAGATGGTCTTTCACTGACAAAAGCAAGCAAGGACTACTGTTTCTGTCAGTTTAAACAAATAATGATGCAACAAGAGTGCTTCCAGTGAATGTGAAATGCACTGTTGAATCACCAGTGGAGCCTCACAATAGTTTGCCACGCATCACAACAGCCAGGACAGACTCAATATTAACATTTCCTTTGACATGTGGCAAAAGGTTTTCTTTAACCCATGGAGCTTGAATGGGAATCAGCGGATAATAAGAAATTAAAAGGTAAAGAGGGCACAGGGGAAAGAGTGAGGGAGAAAGCCAAATCCTAGCCCCAGGGCTTAATGTTACAACACAATGGCCGCCAAGGCAGTAAAGGAGTCAACATTTCTTATTCGCCCCCTCCCCTAGTGCCACCTGCATTACAATTAACCTCATGGCAACCTTGAGGTCTCTGATTAGTGATGGCCTATTGTCTCGATCCCATTAATGCTTGGCCCCCACTCTGCCCTCAGCGCACTCGCATCAACAAATCAAACCCAGTTTCCGGCAGGGTCTTTTACTGCAGAGAGCTGGCCTCTAATATGGGACAGCTAACTAAAGGATAGCTGCAGACGAGGTCTGTAGAGAGCTGCTTTAGGTACCTGTAAATTCAGGTACTGCTGAAGCTTACAAAGAGTAACCTGCCAAAAAAAAAAAAAGTCAACACAAAATTAACAATGCAAGGACAGAAACTGGAAAATAAAACAAGAGATGGATCATTTTCTCTGCCTAATTTTTAATGACCGTCATACAGACAACAACAAAATAAAAGTGTAAAAGACTGACCTGTTCAGTCTTAGATATGCAATATCTATATCCAGTGATACTCTGGAGAAGTGAAAAACATGGAAGTGGGAGCATTCGAGGAATTAAAAGCACACCAGATGTTGGGAACCCCTCAAGGGATAAACCGACACATTAAACATAATATCACCTCATGCACTGGAGTGCTATCACTGGTTCTCTCCAGGGAGCTGTTATACTATGTGTTGCTGCCACAGTTTAAATCTCAAGAAGCAGAAATTAAACCGCTGCAGACGGGCCCACGCAAAGAGTACACTTGGGAGCTACGGCTGGCTTGAAAGCTCTGTGTAGAAAGCAAAAACTATGTTTTTTTTTTTTGTTGTTGTTGTTGTTTTTTGTTTTTTAAGATCAAAGAATTTACTTGGAATAGTTGCATCTGATATCAGGGAAATAAACATGAAATCTTTTTGTGTACACTAGCTGTCATTAACACAATACTCTTTCCTCCTTTCCAGTGTCCCTTTTGTCTTAAAGCACACATCTCTGCTGTGATGTGACAAATAGTTTATACATCATTAATATCACACATGCATCATTTAGGGACAAGACTGGGGCCAAAACTGTTTTTATTCAGATGCATCAGGAATTACATTATCAAAATAGTCAGTTATGAGATATTGTACAATGCCAACTTCAATGATGAGCTAAACTAGGTTAATGCTAGATTAGTAGTGTTTGTCAACAGAAAAATATAAAGTTCAGTGACTGTGTTGAATCTGACATTTATGATGAGGCTATTAAGTTGAAAATGAAGAACAAATTACAACAATGCCATCTTTATAATGAATTGTAATTACTGCAATTATTATACTGTAATTATTGTAAATACTGAATGTTTAGTATTCACGTGTGTGAAGGGGTGACAATGAACTATGCTCTGAAGTAATAATTTAATTTCATAGTAAAATGTCTTGTATTGTGCATCGATAAGGTTATTTGATCAAGTTTGTCTGCCACATTAATTCTAATGAAGGTTGCTAACAATTCCTCAGGCTTTAGCCTTCTGCATTTTGTAATTTTCAAAAATCTTATGACCTGCAATTCTAACTATAGATAATATGCTAAAAAAAAAAAGTGCCATTGTTCATGGTAAACTTTACTCACCCAGGCTTGCTGCCATTTTACCTCACTAAAACCTTTCTGCTATGTGACGGCATAACGCATACTGTCATTAAAGCTTGACATCAAAAATATCTTTCTTAATCTCTACTGTAATTTCCCTTTAAAAGTAGTTTACAAAGACAGCTCAGCTAGGTTACAGCAGCAATGCTAAATGGTTAACAACCAGCAAGTCCTCAGTCTGAAGTGGACTGTAAGCGTTCCCAGAAGGCCACATAGGACAGTTTCCAGTTTTAAAGAGCAGGGTTGGTGGTGACTTTAAACCAGGAGAGTGTAAGTGTCTGTGGGATCATTTTGAAGTTTTCTTTTCACTCGCTGTTTGGTTACGTTTATGCACCAAAATTGCTTGATTAGATTTTTAAAATGTAACTACATACACATCTAGCCTGTTCTAATTTTCAAGGTTTCAAATACTGCCACTGGTGTCTCCAAACTACAAATTCTTTTGGAGTCTGTCCCTTGATGGACCAGGTGTAGGCAAGGTCTGTCACTCGAATCTAGTCACATACCTTAGCATCACATTTTCAAACTGCAAGGTGCAGTAATGCTGTGTCGGGGCTTGTTTTAACCCAAACTACGATCTTTTCCTAACTTTTCCTAAGTAATTTTTGGTGCCTAAATCTAACTATCAAGTAAACACAAAAGTAAAAAGTAAGTGAAAATGAAACGGCTCAGCAAGTTAAAAAAAATGGTAAACAATGTTCAAAACATAAAGCTCCCAAACAGGATGCAAACCAGTCTCCTACCTGACAAATTTACTCCACTGCCACCCATTCAACCTCCTAACATGGACTTTGTGGCTATTTAAAAGAGGACTGGTATCTCTCTGCCAAAGGACAGCTTTTGGGTAATTTGGAGATCAGCATCTGAAAAAAATTGCAACATTTGACATTTTGTTTTGTTCTGTGATAAGACATTTGTAAGTTGTTCAGTTTAATCTGTACAGTGTTATATAAGTATATATAGATGTGACAGTGATGGTGCTTTTCTGTCATTGGTTGTTAAAAGCCATTTTGACCGTTATTAAATTATTTGTGTCTCATCAGGTGAGCTGTTTAATACAATATATACTTTCTGCTGTGTTATTTTGTCCATTAATTTGTCCCAGATGATATCAAGCTTCTCCTTGCCAGCCATACTGGAGTCAAATAAAAAATGTTTGCAGGTAAAACATAAACTGTAGGGTGACAAATTGATTTAATATAACTATTTTCCTGATGTTATTACATCTTTATCAAGGGCCATGTGAGGTTTGAAAATATAGTCGCGATTCCAGGGATTCACTGGATGATTATTTTTTTCCCTCTAGCAGAAGAAGACAGAACCATTAAACATTTAATTCAGTATGGCCCAGGTGTATTTCTCTGTCCAGCTAAGCAATACAACAGTTACACCATTTATGGACTGTCCGGCGTGCAGGTGGCAGAAAAACTTCTGGGGCACACCTGCCAGCTGATCCAGCCATTAGACTATGAACCACACTGTCTATAGCCCCAGTCCCCCAAGGATTTGCCTCACCATGCAGGTGCAGAAACAGAAAAACTGTGATGGATTACTCCAGATTTGGCAATCGCTTCCTCAAAAAACCTCTTTTATCGTGTGTAAATGAGCCGACTGGATGCATATTTTCCATGCATTACAGAAAACTCTTGTTTTCATGGTACACTAAATGGTTCTAGGAATGTTTTTAACTAGAGGGCACACACTGAAGTTCAATGAGCTGACTAAAATGTCTTTATACTAGTTGAAACATTATTTCATGATTTTGAATTTTATCTCCAACATTGTCTCCAATCCAAAGTCTTTGAGCCTCAACAACGCATCCTTCTGAAAACATTCAGAGGCCATGATGCTGCCACATTGCTTATACCGCTTCACCCTGCAACCATTAGACACATAACTGAGCTCCGACCACATCACTTTAAAACCCTGCCAGGTCCAAGCCAAAATAACGTTTCACTGACGAATCAAAGAAGCATAATATAAAATGATTTCTCTACTCAAATCCATAAAACTAAATACCAGAACCATTTTTAATTTCAAGTCTGATTTTAATTACTCCATGTAAGAATCAGAATTAGTTTAAAGCGTTGTGTAATCTTTTATCCACACAAGATTTAAACTGGGAGATCCCTGGATTATACCGTAAACTGTAATAAATGATGTGTTCTTTTTCTTTAGCTGAAAACTTGCCAAGATTAAAAATGAAATTAAAAAATGCATGTGAAGCTTTTTTTGTAATCTAACAATATTAATTCATCACAGTGGGAAATGAATACCATAAACTTCATATACAGCTAGAATTTATGCAGGAATATAAATAGAGGGTGTACTATTAATATTCTTAGAGGAATGCTTAGGTGTTATCTTCCCCGAGATTCATCAGTGTTAGTAGTTATTGTCCAGACCCCCCATGGTTGTAATTCTTTATCCTTGCCATCTCAGTAAACTGCATAATTTAGTTAAGAAGATGTAATTCTATTCCCTTCACACAATCAGTGAGGCTCCAGGCTGACCCAAGGCAGCCGCACTTAAGTGAGTTTGCACATGTAATAGTGTGCTTAAGTTATTGATTTGAAGAAATACAAATGAAATGACTCCCCTGACCTTAAGCAAGATGTGATTAGAGGCTGGTTTCAATAGTATGATCTGCTATTACTATGTCTTAATTTCTTAAATGATGGAGTATTTATGTAAACCCTTTGTTTATCGTGTATCCATATGGTGAACTAGAGAGATGATACATGTGCACTGGTTCACCATCAAACCAGATGTTGGCTAATCTGAGCTGCGCAATAGATCTTTTCTTTAAAAGGCACATAAACCAAAAAACTTAAATCGAGAAAAAGAAAAAGGATTTAAATACTACAAAACAACATTTGCATTTGATTGTGTGCACATGTAAATGATTCGTTTAGTACTTTGAGAAGCTGTTACACTGTGCTGTGTTGTTTTGGTGTTGTGCAGCTTGATTTTATGTACTTCATCTTGGGGAAGAAAAAAAAAATCAGAGTGGTGTAGTTATCCAAGCTCATAAACAAAATAATCATTAACTAGCAATGCAAGGAAACTGTTTTGTCTTGGTAAAATATGATACCAGGTGAGGCCCCATGTCTTGACAGGTCACCATTTTCAGGCCACTAATTTGGTCTCATTGTGGCAGTAGCAACTCCCAGCACAGCAGCAAGACAATTATATCCAGGTGCAAGGATTTGATTCAACAAATTCTAGGTGGATCATTCCAGCTTGCTCCGAGCCCCCACCCCACCCCCTCTTTGCCGTGTTGTCTCTCTTCTGGGCCAGCTTGGAACAGATGCCCTTGAAAAATCTACAGCCCTCACGTGTGACTGAGGACCTTGACAAAAAGCTGAAGCACTTCCAGAAACTTGAAAGTCATGAACCATGTTGTATATTATAATAATTGGAATGGCAGCAACTGGAAACATTCCCCTGAATATTCCAAAAGATAATGGGACATGCTAATGAGCATGGAATCAAGCCAATCA
>VUQI01025641.1:0-14444 GCA_015106735.1 Paratilapia polleni | reverse complement strand
TGTACTGTAAACAAAAAAAAAAAAAAAAAAAAAAAAAAAACAGAAAAAAGAAGAAAAAAAAAAAAAAAAGAAAGAATAAAAAAAAAAAAAAAAAAAAAAAAAAAAAAAAAAAAAAAAAAAAAAAAAAAAAAAGTGACAAAAATGAAGTTTTGGAAGCGCTGGAATAAGGAAAAGAGCCTGACAACTGGCAGAAATAGGATTAAATTTAGGTCAGGATGAGGATTAAAGTACAGGGGTTAAGTATACAGCTTAATGAGTTAATGCCTGCAGTGGCGGTCGTCACTAGTGTGTATGAAGGAGGAGGAGACAGCATGTCAAAAAGCACAAAAGCTGCCTTGTTTGACTACAAAGATCCTGCGTGAGATCTGGAAATCACCACTTTAGTTTTAGACTTCACTTTGAATGAAACACACACTGAGAGACTCCTGCACAATCATACCACTTTTTCCACTAAGGTACACCCCGGAAAAACACACTGTCAGTCCTCTTCTCCGTCTCCTTCTCACACACACAAGAGGAGAGAGAGAGTGACAGAAGAAAGGAACATATGCAGAAGCAGCATGTGCCTGCCATTCACCCGAGACTGTAATCCTCTGCGCAACCACAGCTGTAATCTGACTGAAGTCTGCTTTGATTGTCTTTGCGTTTGAGTGAAAAAGAAACGCGTCTCCCTTCTGCTTCACGAAAAACACAGCTAAAATTAGCATGACCTTTTTAAAATCTTGTTTCTCAGACACAAAAATAGAAATCAGATGGCTTGCAGGGGAAACAAAAGCCTTTCTCCCAGTCTGAACATCACACAGTCTGCGCCTGGGAGCTCAGGCTTTGCATAAAATGAGCATTGATAAATTTAGCAGTGCTTACGTAACTCACGCTCAGTTTGAATCTTACTGATGAGGCAGAAAAAGACGTTCATTTCGTCTCAGCTACGCTTTGTTAATGGATCTTTGCGCTAAAGCCGCAAACACGCAGCACCATGTGACAGCGGCGCTTGACAAGGAGCGTGCATGGGGTGCCACTATGCCACGCTGTGAAGGTAATGTCTGAAATGTTTATTACCTCTCCCCTCCTTTCCCTCTCCAACCTGCAGCCTCCACATGAATATCCACATCCATAAACCCCAGAGAAGCTGTCAGTCTATTTTGGTGTTACCTGCACTTGATTTTCACAGAGTGAAAGCTTCTGGCAGAGATTTCCCCTCCAAAAAAAAAGAAAGAAAGAAAGAACTAGAACCTCACTTTTTAATATTTAAAGAATTGTCACCAAAGAATAGTTGTTTTACAAATAGCTCTGACAGTAAAAAGAATAAACCCTGTCAGCTCTGGAGGATGTGTTCTTTTCTCTTCACTGCGTCTGGAGGCAAGAAACGCTCGGATGCTCTCAAGCATGATGGTAAGAGATACCCATCAAAGAGTGTGTTAGCTGAGGAGAAGCCACTCTCCTTCACTTTGGATGGACAATCCTGTCTCACTTTTGACTAGCATTTTAAACATGTGCAGTCACGCACATATATACACAGGTATTTATTCAAGAAATAGCTGATGCGTTTCACTTAAACACTGCCCTGATTTGGCTTCTGTGTTCGGTGCAGGGCGCAGACGGGGAAATAAAAACAGCGCTGCGGCCAAATGAATGTCAATTCATCTCATCACCAGGAACCAATTACCTCCCTCTTAGACTGTTGCCTAGCTGCTTCTCTGCTCCACAGAAATATCCAGAGACTTGAAGGGAGAACATACTGAAGGGCTGCACACAATCTCTTCCAATTCTCCTCTGGCAAAATGACCATCCAGCCATGCCAAATGTGGATCAGGAGCAAGAGAGATGAGCATAACACAGGCAAAAGGAATTCTGGGTAATACAATGCTAGTGATAAGCCTTTAGATACTCCTCTGTCCATTTTGCTCAACATGATGAGACATTGTGATGGTTGTAGGCCCAGTGCGCACTAGGTGGATAGAACAGTGTCTCCGCTGCTGCTCCTCCTGATGAAGCAACACTAACAGAGGAGAGGCACAGCAAAGCGAAGCGGGAAGAGCCTGTTCTTCACGCTGCGAAGGAAACTTTAGCAGGAGAATGACTTAAAGTACACTGCGATAGAGTGACACAGAAAATTTTTATTTCTAGATAGAATATGAGCTTTGCTTCCTCGAATGAATCCTTGAGCCACAATTATCAACACAACCGGTGTTTGTACCCTGACCTGCTACTAGAGGGACTTTCTAGTTCGTATTCTGTTTTATGTTTGAATTTAGGGGGTCCACTGACATGTTGGACCTCTTGGTAAGTACACAACACACACTCTTCTCACTTTAGCAGGAGTTAGAACTTTTTTGTCCATTTCATTGATGGTATATAGGTGAGATTTGAACACTGGGAACATTGCAGTTTACACTGTTCTCTGTTTGGGGCCTCAGACGTATATGCAGTTTAAAACTAGCCATGCACTTTAGAACGCACCTGGATCAATATCAGAAAAATTAGCTGACAACCACTGAACAGACCTAATGATCATTTATGCATTTAACAAACAAACAAAAACAAAAATGTAATTCTCTGCCAGTTCCAGCCTCTCAGACGGATTTACAGCAATCATCTGCCTAATGTCCTTATAGAGGAAATACATTTCAGTGTGGACTGATGGCTGGACAAAAGTAGCAATTTCAAGAAAGTAGCCTTGGCTTCTATGAGCTGGTGAGCAGATTTTGTATTTATTTATTTTAACAATCTCTGCCAATTCAGCACAGCACTCGCTTTGAGTGGGGTTGGAGATGCCTTCTTTGATGGGGTGGCTTGACTATTTAGTGATGTTTCCACCAGTACGACACATCATCACTGGGTGTTTCGGCCTTTTATCACAAGATACCCTCAGCCTCAGCCTCAGCCTCAGAGCTGGGTGTGTGTTGCACGAATTTAGATTAACACAAAAAAAAACAAAACAATAAAAACTGCTGGGGATGACAATGCAGCCACTTTTTTTTAAGATTTATTTTGGGCATTTTTGCCTTTATTCAATAGTACAGCAGTGAAGAGTAGACAGGAAAGACATGCAGCAACGGGCCACAGGTTAGACTTGAACCCAGGCTGCTTCTGTATGGCATATGGGCACCTGCTCAACCAGTGAGCTAAACTGGAACCCTTTTACAAAGGCTTTAAATATTTTTCTTATAATTTTCTTGGAAGATGCGAACGCTATATGATCATATCTTAATGGAAATATGAAACCAATATTCAACCCACAGATTTAAACATTCCTTATACCCACTGCTATCTCTTTTCTATTTTTTTTAACTAATTGGTTCTATTTATTCAGCAGAGCTCTTCGCTGTGCATATTGGGATTTTTTTCCCCCAATTCATTTGTTTTTATCTTTGCTTTTTACATGCCTTGTGTTTTTATGTTTGAGCTGGTGTAAGACTGAAGGGGGCAAATAAAGAGATTGGTGATTAAAAAAAAGATGGGATACCATTTCTTCTTTGGTTCAAACAGTAAAGTAAAATGTCCAGTTTAATTTTTACACACACATACTAACTCTTAATAAAAAGAAGGCGATGATGCTTCCTTTCTTCTCGCACTCTAAACCCTGACGTCAGCTGAAGTGATTAGGAGGATAAATGATAAAAGACAGCTGGTGCACCTGTGGCTAACCATACAGCAACCTGGGGCAGATGTTCTGTCGTTAACACAAATTGCATTATTAATACACTCGCAGACCCTGATGTGGCAGCCATTCCTGCTTTCGTCTTCTCGATGAAATGTGAAGGACAAGGTATGTCAAACAGAGCCAGATGGGAAGCAAAGTCCCTAAAGCCCACTTTACTAATTAACGTTTAATGACATGTGATGTAAAAAAATCTCCTCCCTGAGATATTTTTCACCACATGGTTGGGTACACAAGACTCATGACCTCTGACTTCCACAGATGTTGTTTCTGAATGACACAGAGTGGCCTTTTGATTTGTTTGGTCCCACCATGTAGACACTGGAGTGAGTGAAAATGAAAACGTACCATCAGTTTTACAGATCTGTCCCAGCTTCACTTGAAATCCAGTCCAGCCCTCTTCCTATTGTCCCACTGATCTTACAAATTTAAATGTACTGGTACTTAGATAGCGCTTTTCTACTCTATGTGAGTACTCAAAGCGCTTTATACTACATGTCTCATTCACCCAACCACACACACATTTATACAAGCACTTTTTCTATACCTAAGTGCTTTTTTCTAACATTCACTCACACATTCACACTCCAATGAGTGCATCGGGGGCAGGGGTTCAGTATCTTGCCCAAGGACACTCCGGCATGCAGACTGGGGTAGCCAGGAATCGAACCACCATTAGTAGTCGACCTGCTCTACCTCCTGAGCCACAGTTGCCCCCGATGTAAAATGTTTACAGGCCTTTCCTACAAACACCACCAACAGAAGCCGTGTATATCACCTGTAGTGTTTATACAGCTTCATGCAAAGTGATTTTGCTAATAACATTTATCTCACAAGTGTAAAGAAAAACCTGTTTCACAAAGGTACAATACACTCACTCACAAAATCTTAGCAAAGACACACACACAAACAAAAGTTATGGCAAAGTTACACCATAACGTATCTAACA
This sequence comes from Paratilapia polleni, assembly GCA_015106735.1. Classification (NCBI taxonomy): domain Eukaryota; kingdom Metazoa; phylum Chordata; class Actinopteri; order Cichliformes; family Cichlidae; genus Paratilapia; species Paratilapia polleni. The sequence continues at coordinate 9,834 of VUQI01025641.1, read as the reverse complement.
GGAGCGACTACACCCCCATACAGACATCTCATATTTGTCAAATGAGTCAGTATTGTATTACCTTTCAATAAATGCATTATTTTTAAGTTTACAAATAGAGGATTTCCTCTAATGAACAACAAGAAAAAAATAAATATTTTAGTAAGACTACTGAAAATAAAGACCCCAAAATAGAAAATATACCTGTGATTAATGACCCAAAAGTTTGAAAACCTGTGATCACTAAAACATGACCACACACATTTGTGGTTACTAATTAGCCTAAATGCAGTAACAATGTTATAAAGTGACCTGTGAACACCTGAAATTTCCTAACTTTGTACCAAGTAGCTGTGTCTATCTGCATGCCTGCATCTTGGCTGCATATGGGAGAAAACTGCTAAAGGAATTGTGGGGACAAAAGCAAAACAAATTATGAGTTCACAAAGATTGAACTGAACACAGAAGGATTGGTGAGCAGCTAAAAGTCAGTGAAAATGGAGTTGCAGCAGTAGTCAGGAGGTATAGAGCATGCCATAGTACCTATTAATCAGAGTCGCAGTGGCTGTCCTCAAATGGACGAGGGCTTCAGACTTGGCACAGGGGGTTATCAAGATGATCTGAGTTTCTGTGACAGTTCAGACACTGTGAAGGACATTGCATAACATTAAACCCTTGATTACGCTTCAGCACAAAAATGCAGGATTAAATTTTGTTGGAGATGAAAAGAAGGCTCATAAATACTTGGAACAAATTCTTTGAAGAGATGAGACTGGGATAGCCATTTTTGGACAATGACACAGTTTTTGTAGTTTTTACCTTTGTACACAGAGGCTCAAAAGTAATTAGACAATAGACTGACAAGCAGTTTCATGGTCAGGTGAGGCCTGTTCCCTCATTATTCCATCTCATATTAAGCAGATAAAAGATCTGGAGTTGATTTCAAATGTTCAACTCATTTTTGGTAGATTTTCACTGGAACTCTCAATACGAGGTTCAAAGAGATGTTGGTGCAAATGAGGGAGGCCTTCAGTAGGCTGAAAAACTGAAATAAACCTATCAGAGAAACTTTAGGAGTGGCCAAATCAGCAATCTGGTTTATTCTTAAAATGAATGAATGCACTGGCAGCTCAGCAACACCAAAAGGCCTGAAAGACCACAGAAGATAACTAAAGCTGATGATCACAGAATTCTTTTCTTGATTGAGAAAAAACAACTTCACAACATCAAACCGAGTCAAGAACACTCTTGTGGAGGTAGGCGTATCGTTATCAAAGTCTACAATCGAGATGCCTTCATGAAATGAAATACAGAGGGTGCAAACCGCTGGTTACACTCAAGAATAGGAAGGCCACATTAGACGTCGCCTAAAAACTTCTAAAAGATTAGGTTTGTGCTAAAGTTAATCACAGTGCAAATTAAATTGTAATTGAATGATAGGAAGAGAAAAGTATGGAGAAGGAGGGAAACAGTTCATGATCTGAAGCATACCACATTATCTCTCAAACATGGTGGAGGTAATGTTATTGCATGCATGGCTGCCAGTGGCACCACATCACTAGTGTTTATTAATGATTTGACTGCTGATAGAAGTAGCAGGGCTATACTCTCTGCTCAGATTCAGACAAATGTAATCACAGTGCAAATTAATAATGGCTCAAAGCATACTGCAAAAGCAACCCAAGAGCAGCAAAATGGGTATTTTTCAATGACCAAGTCAGTCACCTGATCTCAACCCAATAGAGCAGCTTTTCAGCTTTTAAATACAAAACTGAATGCAGAGAGACCCACAAACAAGCAGCAACTGGAGAGTAAAGGCCTAGCAGAGCATCTCAAGGGAGGAAGCACAGCATTTGGTGATGTCCATGTGTTTTAGACTTCATACAGTCACTGACTGCAAAGGATTTTCATCCAAGTATTAAAAAAAAGCCTTATATTTAAAATTATGTTAGTTTGTCCCATTAATTTTGAGCCTTTGAAAATGGGGGACTATAAATATAGTTTTGTATTTCATAACTCCTTATCAGTTAATGCATATATAGACTCAAGGGAGTTTTACTGTCTCCCCTATTAAAGTTCTATATTTTTTTTCACACATCCATCAACCCCACCCTTCTAAGCTGACTTTGTTGCTTTTTAACAGCATCGCTCAGCTTCCTTTTATGTATTTGTTACTGACTGAATTTCTCAAGAAGTGATGTAGCTTGATTCATAATCACAAATATTATTATAAAAATACAAATACTGACTTTACAACTTCTCTCTAGAGACACTATGTGGGTATATTTTTGTGGATGGCCTCAATACTGTTGAGATCTGATCATTTTGGAAAATCCAACCTTTCGTGCTGTCAGACACACCTTTATAGTAATTAGTTTTTCTGAACCTGTGCGTAATTTTTTATTTTTCTTTGCATATGCTTGCAAATAATTTTCAATAACATCCTGGTCCAAAGTCAGAGGTAGTGAAATTTTAATGTTTATAAATGATCTACTGTGTACTGAATTATTATTGCAGAAGGTGCTGCTCACAGAAGATGAGAAGGTGACAGGGAAATGTGTGAGTGGTTTCTAGGCAAGAGAAGACAAGAGAAGAAAGAGAACATTTGGATGATAATATCTCCCTTAACTGAATACTTAGCCACATCAACAAAGAATTTAAACTATTATTAAACCTAGCCTTGAAGTAAAAAACACCCAGTTCAATGCCTTCCCTTCAAACATCCAAATTACTGGTCAGTTTAAAATGAGTTCACCCTCAAGTGATCTGTAACCATTCCTGACAGTAATGGGATCTGGGTCAGCTGACCTGTGACCCTTGATATAAATGCTTCATGTCTCAACGGCTTTTCAAATATAAACAGAGAGAGAATTTCTCGCATTGTGCCTAGGTCAGACAAAAACATCTCCCTTTATAAACAGAGTCTCACAGTGCTCCCATATCAAGAAATGTCTTTTTTTAAATCCAAATTATTTACTTTAGCATCAGCCTCAACAGTCCTTCATCAGTCAGGCTTTGCTCTCAAACTGTAGCAAACTGATGAAAAATAGGTTCCCTTTGAAAGCCCTGCTAGAAATGTCCCATGCACCTGTTTGTCTGACAACCAATAAACCTCCAGAGAATAAATTTGGCCAAAAACACTCCTTCCTTGAGATGCTTTCTTCCCCAAGGTGTCCAACTCTACCATCTCAGGAGCTGTGAAGCACCAGTCAGCAACTACTGGAAGCTGAAGCCAGTGTGTAAGTGATAAAAGTAAAGCCCCGTGGTGGATGATGGCTACGTTTTTCAGAAACACTAGGTCAGTATATTTTTGCCAACAAGTCATTGTGGTCTCATTTTCTAAACTGAATCCCTCTTTCAAGTGTACTGGTGGTCATTTTAGAAATAATTCCTCTGTTAATAAGATCTGAAGGCTTACAGAAGTCTTTGATGTGTGTCATGAGGCCACTGATTGACAGCTGTGATTGACAGCTGGCACGTCTGCTGCTCTCCTTGGCTCCTGAACTCGCCCTGTCTCTGACTTTTGAAGCTTCTGTTCCCCCTCATTTAGACAGTATGTGGTAATACACAGAGAGAGAAGGAGAGCGAGACAGGGGGGGAGTTTGAGAATCAAAGAAAGAGGGAGACAGAAGCAATGAGACAGATACAGAAAAAGCGGTAGATGCAGCATGCTGTACGCCTGCAGCAAGAATGTCCCTCCCTGTCTAGACTTAACCAAACACCAATACATAGGTCCCCGCTGGCTGGAAGCTTTAAATGATGCACATAAACAAATGCAGGCATTCACTGGTTGTTTGGCAATGCTCTTGTTGCACAGTCACAGTCTTATAATTTCTTATTTCTCTCTAAATCTTATAAAATTTTAACTATTAAGAGTTCATATAAAGAGCTGGACTTGATTTGACAATGTAATAAATAAATAAACATATGTTGCTGACCTGATATATACATATGTATATATACTGTGTATATAGATCTGTCTCCCACTTTAACAGTCCATCAAAATCGTTGAATGTGTTTGCTTGACTCCTCAAATGTTTAGCATGTAGTTTTACATGCACATTTTTTTTATGTGCTCTTATATTCTGTTTCCTTTTTCCCTGCTGAAGCCCATTTTGTTGCTGCTGCAGTGACAGAATTTCCCTACAGGGATCAATAAAGCTTCATTTCATCTTATCTTTTATGAATCTGAGCACAAGGGCAAAACCACCAGCAACATAAAAGGCACAGTGATTGTAAAGTGGGGAACAGGGAGGTGACCAGGAGAACCACTGCAACTTTATGTCCTAGACTTATCTACAAATAATTTGCATTTCCAATTTTTTATTTTTTTTTCTGTACAAACTGCAATGCTCAGCGACTGTGTGATTCTGCAGGGCATCAGACAGAACATGCACAGGATACTTCAGCAAAGAATTCACTGCCTTCAATATCCATGAAATGTTAGACAATGAAAATTGTTTCAGCCTTGGTTAAATATTAGAAAAGACCAAGTAAATCAGATACAGCACACTTTAAAGAATTAAATTATTTTACAGGCTCATCATTTGTCATTTTTCTTTATGTGTTATGAAAAGCATTTTAATTATCAGTTTAATTGTGGATTCAGGATAATTTTAAGAAAAGTCCAGCACACACACTTATTGTATTTCCCCATCCAATTTTAACCAACCATAAATAATGTGCCCTTAAGCATATGATATACTACCTTCCAATAGACAATGCCCAAAACAGCATTTGTTATAGCAATTGTTCTAAACTTAGTGAGTTATTTTTGCATTAAACATTAAATAGTATTCAAAATGTCCTAATTTTTATAGTCCTGTGATTTCTTTCAGCTGACAGTTTATTTTATCGAGGATAAGTAGAATTTAGCAAAGGCCAGTGAGATTAAGCACTAATCAAGGACTGCCAACCAAAATAAGTTGGCACACTACAAAGTTTTTTAGAAGCTAGCTTCCAGCTGCCTTCTGTTCACTGCTATTGATCATCAGAGGAGACCGACTGGCAGGATGTAGCAGTGGTGTGCTGGTCCAGATCCCAAGACTGGCTCTGCAAAAGAATTAATGTCTCTACTGCTCTATGCAGGTTCCATCTAATGAGTTCTGGACCCATGTACTGTATAATGCTTTACCTTTTTTCTTTGTTGTGTTCTCACATGGAGGGGTGACTGCTCACAATTAAGTTCCTGGCATTTCATCTGGGAATTGTATTAAAATCACTGTGAATGTTATACATGTTGAAGGGTATGATTTAATGCATTAAAACACTGTGCTTTCTTTAAAAAAAAAAAAAAAAGGAAATGTAATTACTACAAAACAATGAGTAATGTTAATGACAGTAAATTAATATATAAATAATAAAGCCATGTAAAGGCATTAACTTATCAATGCCTTCTTTACATTCTACCCAAAGTACACTTAAAACTTTGAGGCAAAGCTTGTGTTTCTGTTTAAGAGAGCATGTAAGGCAGGCAGCACACAGTGTAAAAGTAGACATAGTCAGACACTCTACTTTATTTGGCTCTCCCTGGATTGTATTGATCAGTGCAGTTGATTTTAAATGCACCCATTAGCTCAAATAGTATGTTTTTTTGTTGTTGTTTTGTTTTGGTTTTTTTTGCTTTGCTTGTATTGATAAGCCATCCCAGCCACTCACTAAATGACCACAGAAGTAGTTCAGAAACGTTAGCCTTGGAGCCATTCCACGCCGACAGAAAAAGAGCAGCATAATCAATTAAATCAAAGCAATCTAAGAAGAGAGGAGCTTCTGCAACGTCATTAGACGTCATTATTCAGATTTAAAGAAGAAGTCCAAAGGACTGTGCCCTGCAGGTTTTCTTCAGAAGTGGATACTATTTAAAGCAAAGAGTGGACTGGAGCAGTGGCTAAATTACCCAGCTGTAAAGCATCAAAGAGATAAGCAGAAGAAATAAAACATAATTTTAGAGGAACACAACAGCTGAGGTAAAGTGCAACAATTGCTTCTTCAACTCCCTGCATCAGGTGCAGAGGAGCACAGCATAAACATGGTTAAAAAAATAAGTGAAAATGATTCTTCTTTGGAAATATGTAAGGCCTAATGGTTTACATTATTTATTTTTTAATGTTCAGCTTAATTATTATAAATCGATTATATATCTGCAATATCCTGCAATACTAGCTCCCTTTCAAACCAAAAAAATGTATACGTGATAAGTACTTTCAGGCCCACAGGGCTGCACAAGTGATTCTTTGAAAACTGCTACATCAAGCTTATTTAGAGGAATTACAGAGATTCACAATATTACACAGGAGGATATGAGATTCTGTGGAATTTACTTTTATTAAAACCCTTGTAGCCATTTCAGTGAACATACAAGCTTTGATAATAGAAATACACAAAATATTAATCCTGGTTGTAAATGCAACCTTTTGTGAAAAAAAAATACAAGCTAAAATGTGAACTTGGTTGCAGTGCACATACCAGAGTGCACTAAGGCTGGGCTAAAGATGAAGCAGAGGCACTGTATTTTTAATGGTTCACCAGCTTTGTAAAGGTGAGGGTTGATCTGCACAACCTGTTTCTTTGTTTCTCTTCCCTCCTCAGTTGTTCTTACTTAAAACAAAGGTAACACAGTACAACTCGCCTGAACCTGAATTCAATAAAACATGCAAAACAGCATATTTTCCATCACATCCTTCAGTGAGGGCATTGAGGGAGCCTTTGCTTCATTGTTGTTATTATAAAGAGACAGTTGTCATCCTGTTGAAATGAGGGATAATCTGTGCGCTTGCATTGTGTATGTTGTGTTCTGCCGCGTGTCTTTCGTTTGCATGCAAGAGATGAATTAGTCGCAGTTAACAAAAGCCAAACTTGTCAGTGGGGAACATGTAACGTCACTAATAGGCTTTGAGTCTGCATTTGAGCGGGTTCACAGTTGTCTGATTTTCCCACACAGAGCCGATGTCATTTCATCCAGCAAACTATTAAATATGCAAGCTAGGGAAAGATATTAATATGAATATTTTCATATTTAACCAAAGATTATTTTCAGACGCAAACAGACACATGTAGAACTTTTAAAGCTGCATGAAAATTTACAATTTGTGTCTAAAAATGAAAGGGAGCTGCAGTGTTGTTTTAAAGCGGGAAGAAAAGAGTTTAACTAATCAACAATCAACAATATTCAGTAAATCAGTATCCAAACTGAACATTGTTTCGACAAACCTAAGTATAATAATGATGCAATTCAAGCAGACTGCCATAATTTTAACATATAATCTCATTAGGTAATGCTGCTTGGCAGCAAACACACATGGTCATATTTTCATCACCTGCTGAGAATATATCAAATGCTAAAAAATAAATCTTGATAGGCTTACACACTTCAACACATCACTTTGTGTTTGTGAAAAAGACTCATTAAATTTTACTACGCTCCTTATTTTTCACCCTGTCACACTGCCCCTTTTTCCAGCTCCTACTGAGTGTGGCCCATATTTGAGAGCCACTGCCATAAATTATGTTTGAGTTTTGTAAATATATGCCACAAAAGCTGCTCCAGAGTGTGTAGTTGCCATTATTTCCTAATAGGCATTTTTCATGGCAGACATTTAGACTAATCACAGTAGGAAAAGCGCAGGTACTAATAACTAACAATGGCTCTGTTTCAAATAAGTGTACCAGTATGCCATCTTTCTGTCTGTGACATGTCAAATGTCTTCAGTGAAAAGGGTCTAATGTCTCCTCGGTTAGTATACTGTACACGATGACTGTTTTTGGCAGGACCTCAGCACCTTCAGAGCCTCTGCATCAGTCCTCCAACATCAGACTCATGGAGGCACAGATGACGATTATCACCCTGGCTGATAAAAGTGACCCACATCTGTCAGCTGCCAATGTATCATTTACTGAGCGAACTGCGCCAGCCGGTGATGAATGGACCTGCCTCCTTTGCTCGATATGATGCTGGCTGGCTCGCTGTCCAGAACAGGAGCACCTGACGTGAATCGTCAGGAGCAGAGCAAAACAACTGTGCAAATATCCACCATTTGTTAAGGTGGTATTCAGATTTTCAACATGGAAGAAAATTTTAAAAAATAAATTTAAAAATTAAAAAAAAAAAGCAAAGTCAGGTAACATTTCAGTATGGGCATGTATCAAACTGTTATTCAGGGACTGAACTGGTTTATATGGTTGTTTCCATTTCAGGGGGTTTGTGGTTTTACTCATCCATTTGCAGACTTTATATGGAGCACAAAATAAACTCAAACTAATAATAATGTGGGCAAACCACTGTGGGCCCCTCTCTTCTTAGTGTGGGCAGGCCACAGTCAGCCCACGCTGTGGGCTGCCCTGCATTTCACACTAGTACTGGGGGCACTGGGGGCATGTTTGCTAGAATGTTTCAAATAATTTCCTTGGTAAGTAGGGACGCTTGTAATCCTTCAGTTGATCTGAAATCATGAAAAGCACCTTAAAATCCCAAATACTGTATATGATTTTTAGTAAATGTTCTTTTAATTTAGTTTGAACTTAGAGATCCCTTTTAATTTACTGTAATAGTGAGCAATGTTAAAAAAAAAATCACCATATCACAGTATTAATGAGAATCACATAAATTATGAAGTTGATGTGATTATTTGCAGCATTTCCAAGGTCAGCCTCAGTCAAATTCATGTTCAACAGCACTATCTGTGTTCAAAGCAAAATATCAAACAAAATTCTCATCATCCTGGTAACAGTGATCAAATGCTTTTGCTTCAAACCCCTCTAAATCCCACACTGAGCGTCTTCAGAAACATGGTTTGTTGGTAGAAACCTCTAAGCAACACTTTCCTTTGTGAGCAAAAGCCACTATGTCCACAGCACACCAATCAGAAGACGCAAATCAGATCATGTGACATTCAAGCAGGTCAAGTCCCATTTATCAGTTTGTTCAGGCTGTTGTGTGTCTGTGTGTAATGTCGTTTGCTGACTTCATGGACTATTTTGTTTCTTAACTTTCTCTTTTTAGTCATTTATTTTTGGTTAATTATTATTTTATTTATTTTTCATACATCATATTATTTTTATATTCATTTCATATTCATCTTTATTTATTTTACATACAGCATATGGTCTAGTTATTGCGTAATGTATTTTGTTTATTGTTTATTCTGTTAGTGTTTAGCAATAAAGTGTGGTGTCATTTTGTGTCACTGGTTGTACTGTTTGGTTATTGCTGATCAGTTTGTTCTGTCTTTCCTTTTGAATTGTGCTTTCACCATGAGTGATGCTTCCAGTTGCATCTTTAGTGATTTTGCAGCTGTTTCCTGCGGCTTGTCCAAAGGGCCAAAAAGGTTCATGCAAAAAAAAGAAAGAAAGAAAGAAAGAAAGAAAGAAAGAAAGAAAAAGAACAGTAGGTTTAACAATTAAATAACAAATTTAATTCAGCAACTAATAACCTTTTGACTGCAATTAAAGTGAACTTTTTGAAGCTGAACACAAGAACCTGTTTTTTTTTTTAAAATACTTCATTTTAAACAAAACAGCCACGACCGGTTGGGGGTGAGGGGAAACAGAAGAGAGCAGAGGGAGACAGGACAAAAGACACACCTATGGGAGAGAGACAGGGTTAATAAAAAAAACTAATAATTAAATGCAAAGTGGTTTATAAACACATAGAGAGTGAAGAGAGGTGAGTGAAGAAGAAACGCTCAGTGCATCATGGGAAGCCCCCAGCAGCCTAAGCCTATTGCAGAATAACTAAGGGATGGTTCAGGATCACCTGATCCAGCCCTAACTATAAACTCTATCAAAAAGGAAAGTTTTAAGCCTGATCTTAAAAGTAGAGAGGGAGTCTGTCTCCTGAATCCAAACTGGGAGCTGGTT
>VUQI01025638.1:14221-28439 GCA_015106735.1 Paratilapia polleni | reverse complement strand
ATAGGCCAAGAAGGCCTCTTTTGATACCAGGACTCACACACGACTCAGGAAACAGTACTGACCGAGTTTACAGTTTATTTGGAATGGGATAATAAACAGTTCACAGCTCGGAAGCCGGCGAGTCAGGTCACAGGTGTGTACTGGAAGAAGAGAAAGATGATTAATCAGAGAATCCACTGAGATCCACTTACTGGGTGAGGGCAGGACGAGCAATCTTACTTGGGGGAATTCGGTGATGCATTGGAGCCAGGGGTTCACTTTCTGGAGGAGACGTTGGAGGGAGGACAGGCAGGTGAATGGTTTTAGGAGTGAATCCAGTAGGTCCAGAGACGGGGAGCAAATGACAGGTGAGATTATCCTTGAATGGATACGGAGAACTGAAACGAGAAACAGGGCAGCCACAGGTGAGTAACAAGATTTCCAACTTATTGGTATATCTAAAGGTAGCCTGATTACCGCACGGATGAGCAGACAATCTGGCGAAGGTGGAGTGCTTGAACTGGTCCTTAAGAGCAGGCAGGTGATGAGGGATGCGGTGCAGGTGCTCTGTAGAGGAGTGGCGTCCAGGCTCCACCCGGAGAGGTGGAGTAATATCAGGCCTTGGAAACTCCAGAAAGCAAACCCAATTGGGCTATGACAGATTTCTATCATTCTACCAAGCAAGCGTTTCTGTTTTTCATTAGTTCTTTAAAATCACAATTACAACCAAAAAGGACAATTTACTTACAATCCTCCTTGCTTTTGTTAATGGAAGTCCCTCAATAATAGCATGGTAGCACTTCACTGATGCCTTTAAAGTTGACTGATTTTGATTTCAGTACCTTGTGATACTGCAATGTTACCCTCATTGCTAGTGGGAGGTATTTTCCAAAATACTCAATGACAAAAAAGGGGATTTTCTGGGGATTGCTTCAGTGAGCTTCGGATGGTGAACACTATTACTGCTGGGACATCATTCAGACAGCAGCAGATGGAACACGCATTACAGTAAGTCTCACTACAAGGGTTGACTTGAGTAGGGGTGTTGTAACCATGATTGGGGCTTGATTGCTTTCTTTCCAACAACAAAGGAAATGACGGCTACAAGCAGCTGTACATTGTACAAAGAAATCAAATATGGTTGCTTTCAAATGAAATCTTCCATGTACAAATGGTTGGTTTTCAGGAATTTAGATTCAGACACGATAATGCTCAGACTGACCATCATCCTCTTGGTAAGCTGGATTTGTTTTGCCAATTCAAGAGACTTTACAAGGAAGCAGAAAATAATCTTCACCCCACCCCAAGTATTTGGAGCATGTATTTAAATTATCTCTTTGCTCAAAATGTTCCCTTCCTTTCCTTTATCTTTCTCTTTCCTCATCTTTTCTTGCTTCAGGTCTTGTCTTTCCTGTCACCTCCTTTACAGGAAGTGGGTAAGTGAATCACAGAAGAGATTTTTACTGTTTCTGTTTTGTGCAGTTTCTGGTTTTCTGTCACTCTTATTCTCGCTTTTCCCTTTTCAGTTTTCTCTCCACTCTTGTTTTGCTTTTTGAAGCTTATATGAAATCTGTCTGTTTGCAGTCCGATTCATGCTTTTTATGGGCCATTCTGTTATGATGCCAGTACTCATCTGTCTCTCTTTTCCTCTATTTTCTCCTTCATATAAAGATGAGCATGTCTTTTTTCTTCCTGTCCTCTTCAGTCAGATTTTTTTTGTGCTATCTCTGTTCTCTCAATCTGTGGTCTCTCCTTTGCTCTTTTGGTTTTCTGTGCCAAGATGAAAAGATCACTCTTGTCTGCTGTTTGTTGTTTTCGCTCTGAGAGTTTTTCCTCTGGTTCTTTGCCACATGCTGCTAGTCTGACAGCTTGGGTCAAACGAACTGACCCACCACGCATTGCTAATGTGCTCTGGGGGAATCAGTTAAATTATTCTCACTGCGGGGGTGAAGACATACACTGGCATCAAACTCCTCAAGGTTATGCAGTATTTAGCCCTAAAGCTTCCAGCTGTTTACAGAAGAGAAACCACAGATGTGTGACAAATTAAAGGAAAAACCAACATGAAGAGTCTTATGTTGTTGGGGCATCATGTGCAGGTAAAACTGCTTCATAGTGCCTTGGCATTGATTCTACAGGTCTATGAAGCACTACTGGAGAGATCAAACTCCATTCTTCCAAAAGATAATTTGTCATTTGATGATGGTGTAGGAGAATGCAGTCTAACATGTCTAGAGCTTTATTCAGCCAAAGAAAGCCTTGGCTGGTGGTGGCCAAGATTAACTTGATTTGCCACAGTGTGGGGGGTACACTCTACCTGCTACTCTTTTTAGCCTGAGTGAATTATAAACAGAAATTCAAAAAGATAGTATTTCCAACATATTATTCTAATGCACAAATGTCAGCATTCCATTTTTAGAAAATATGCATTCTTGGTAGATGAGTTTGTAATACACAAACTTATGCAAAGTTTACTCTTCATTTTTAGACCATCTGTTTTAGGAAAATACAGCCATAATGTAAACCTTAATTAAGGTAGCTGTCACTGACAGGTTGTCACAGGTAGTCTGTTCCTCCCACTGCCAAAAATAATGAATCAATCCTGAAAGGCTCTTTATGTAGTGCTTTATGTAGTGCTTTTCAGATGACAGCGTATTGACCAAACAATCATCCAGTCGACCCTGAGACTACAGTTCTAAACATGCCCTACATGAACTACCCTGCGTTTTCAATTGGGTTAAGCTCTGGTGACTGCAAATCTTATAGCATTCAGTGACTACTTGTACTAAAGCCACTCAGTTACAGCAAAAATCATAAACACTGTTATTTCAGTCAATACTGTCATCTCGATTATTTAACAGAAACATCAAAACTTATTCAAAAACTTGAACATTATGCATTTGTTTAGTTACTGAACTCTGAAAACTGTCTTTTTTTTACAAGGGATTTACTTTAACTTCAACTATTAAAAAATAAAATTCAAATGAACAACAAATAAATAAATTGGGCCTTAACTAGGGGCACTCACAAGGTCAACCACAGCTCCCTGTCAGCCTGCTTCCACCACAGGATGCCTGCCAGAACAAACGAGGGTGAAGAGAGAGCAAGGCGGTAACAAAGGCAGCTTCAGGCAAGTGCTACTACTCCTTCCATTGGTTCAATTACGAAATCCTGAGACTTTTACTTCTTCTAGATAGTTATTGTGGACCTCAGGCTCTCTTTCAGTGGTCCTGGCTCAAGATGAACTAAATGGCTAGTGATTTAGATTTTTTAGGAAGATGCAGAAGTGCACTCCTATCAAGGAAAGGGGTGATTTACAACACAAAAAAATAAAGAGATCTCTGAGGCAAATATGAATGCAAAAGAGTAACCATTTTACCCAGTTACTTTGTTATTGTAATGACTGGAAGCCAAAATTGTAATTCAGTTTAAAATTTGACTAATCGCCAAGCCCCAGCTTATAGCAGTCAGGATAGAAAGGTTTCACCCCAAGATGAAAGTGATCCCTCAGATCAGCTTTGTATTGATCTGCAGTGATCCTCCTTCTAAGGGGACAAGTGGGCCCACACCAGCTAGGGATGTCACCAGACACCTTTCAATACCAAAATTCTGAAAACATGACAGTAGTTTTTTTTTGTTCGTTTTAATTTTATTTATTTATTTTTTAAGTGCCATAGGTGTTGTAGGCAGCATATGTACCGAGGCTGCTATTCTTCCAGGAACTGACAGGGGCAGCATACGCATACAGGTGGTCTATCCTTACATGCTGAAGAAGAAGGATGCCAACAAGCACAGGATATACTATACATGGCACAGCAAAAACTACACGTGGAAGATGGTGAGTAGCACAATAGTTCTGCCCCCCTTTTCATTGATAAGAAAGGCAGAAAGAGTCAGGTATGGAAGTACTTTGCGTGGGATGATAACTGATTCGCAATATGCAAGCGATGCTATTGTGCTTTTCAGACCAACAGAGGAAATACTTCCAACTATGGAAACACGTAAAACACCAGTATCCAGATCTGTTTCAAGAATTTGAGGTGAGTGTGTTTCACTTCAGCTTCCAGCAACGTCCGAAGCATTACCCTTCTTATGTTATTTTGACCTGAAATACATGTTACCATTTTGTTTAAGAAAGCTGGCATTGCCATTGTATTTTCCATTGTATTAGCCATTGCAAACATATGCTAAAATGTTTGCAATGGCTAATATTATAGAAATGCTTAAGCTAATGTAAGTGTAACCAACTTTATACTTTGTATTAACGTTAGCAGGTTACTCAGCAACCATCCTAACATTTTAGTATGTGTCCTGTCAACAAAATGTAATGTTAACATTTTAGATAAAAGGTCTGCCACCACGTCAGCGATTTAAAACAACTTGTTAATAAAGGAGTTTATGTTTAAGTACATGGGAGAATCATTTTGTTTTGGCATTAAATTAGGTATCGAGAACCATGCAATTCTACCGGTATTGGTGCAGACTGCTGGTATTAGGGATGTCACAATCCCTGAAATTTAGTAAAGTTACCCCCACAGCATCACAGACAAGATTTTTTTCACCTCATTGTATGTTATTCCAAATTGATATGCACATATCCTGCAGTTTCCCATGGGACTGACCGAGGTCGAACATTGTGGTTGTTGACCTAAACTGGCATCAACTGGTCTGAGGAAAGACAAAAGATGAAAGTTTGTTGGAATGCACTCAGCTAACCAAACTCCACTGCCACAATCATGAAAAGAGGTTTTATTTTGAACGCTGACCACACATACTAGACATGAGCTCAGTGTTATGTCTCTGGTTTAGGTCTGACAATGCTTAGCGTTTCAACTTTGTATAGCCTGGTTTTATACCAAGCTGCAATTTACATATTTCAACAAAGACGTGCTACTCGTTGCTTTTATGTACTACAAAGGACACAATCTGAAATACTTCATATCAGACAAAATTATAAAAAAAAAAAAAAAAACAGCGATTTGTAGACCATCTGCATCTCAACTATGCAAGTTAATAAATCAGTGATATTACAGTAGAGCTTAGTATTACATTTATCCTGCTCTGTGACAGAAAAATTACAATTACTGGACATTAATAAATCTGTTAATTTTCTTGCCGAACGCTTATTTCTGAGTGTAATTCTGACTTTATAAGTCTCGCCGTCTAAACACACGAGAGACAGAGAGAGAGAGAGAAGACAGGTGAAAGCACAGAAATAGATCAACAGACCGACAGAAAAGAGCAGACATGTGAAGCCCTGGGGAGATGTTGTGTCTAGGTGAGGTTTTACAATGTGGAACATCACAACACCTCCATATCAGACATCAAGAGGATTTCCACAACAGCTCTCTCCCTTCTTCTCTGTCATTTTGCTCACTTTCTCTCTTTCACTCTACTTTTCTTTTGCAGATCCTTCTGCAGCCCCACCCTGTCTGCCACCTTATGGTTTCTTGCCACATCTGTCAGGAAGAAGGAGGAAAACCAAGTGTTTCTCCATATATTCTGAAGAAAAAGTGCTGTTTCACTGAGACTTTATAACCCAAATTACACAATCTAGTATAAAAATTGCCAAGTGGCTATGGCTCAGGTGGTGGAGGGATTTTCACTGGTGTGGATACCATTCATTGTTTAAAACTGTCACTTCCCATACACCACCCAGTGTCTCCTGAGGAATGCAGCTTATTTGACTTGACTGATCAACAGTGACAAAATAATTTAACAATATTTGACAAAGTTTGTCCTTTATGGTTTAACTTATGCCTAAATTGTTAAACGGTTTCTCAAAAAACTGTTATTTCCTATTTCTGTACAATTCAGAAGATGACTTCCCTCATAGGTCAAATCAGTTTAAAGTATTTAAATTCACTATAGTCAGCCTAGCCAAGTGTATATGATGTTGCCAGACACACTGGGCATGGCTGTTACCAACACAGAGGCAAAGAACAAATGCATCATTTGACTTGCATCTTTTTATGTTTGCATTGTTTTGACATGTTTTCATGTCAACTTAAATGTCTGAACACTTTGCTACACCGATGACAGGTGAGGATGTAAAATGGAAGAAATATTCTGCAAGAAGGGGGCATACAATCTTCAGTCTTTCTAAGTAAAGCTAACTAAATAAAAAAACAACTAGCATTTCATACCTCCCAGAATTCTTAACTGTTGCTGGAGGCTTTAAGTTTTCATCCCATCCCATCCCATACTGATGAGTGTGACATCTTCTGAACACCTTGAAATAATTTTTTTGGAATATGGCCACAATGTTTACCTGACTCAAGGATGAAGTGATTAGATTTTGGGGGTTCAAAATGGACCAGGCTGTTTTTAAACCTTTAGGTATTCACAAATTGGTGTTTTCTTTGTGAACAGTTTAGTGACATTTGCTCAAAGTTTCCACCCTTTTGAGCTTTTTAAATGTCCCTCAACATGTAATTTGTCATTTCTGCTTCACCATGTTGTAAATATCAAGGGCTATTGAATGGTTTGTCAAAGTGATAAGATAATAAAGGTGTTTCTCAGTATCTCAGTGTGCCTTCTAAGGCCAGCTAACACATCGTTTTTAATGCTTACCTATTCATAGTGTGAATCAATCATCACTTCTGAATGGTCTTTTCATAAGCACCTAGTGTTTTCTAGCAGTGATATCTGCTAAAAACTGGCTATTTTGAGTTGTATGATATTTTCATAGAGGGTAAAGATTGATTTGCCCTTCTCTATCCAATAATACGCATGAGGCTGCACTGATAATGACAGTCAAGCACACACAGGACACATCATCCCCAACAGACTGCAGGGGGTATATGGATCGTACCCTGAGTGTGCCTGTGCATGTGTGTGCGCAGGTAATTATGCGTAAACAATTTTAACATCTTTGTGGGAATGTCTGATGTGAGCCCATATGTGTAATATATGTACTAATGTGTGTGTGAGTCTGTGTGTGTTTACTGCAAATGTGTGAAAATCATGTCTGTGTCTGTACGTGTGTGAATAAGAGACACAACGATCGACTGGTGGAGAGAAAAATAGAGAGAGAAAATACCAGCACTGTCAGTTGTACTTAGTTCAGAGCCCATGTGATGAGTTCTCCACAGTGGCTGCAGGGGCCACAACCCCATTATTCGCAGGTCACACACACTGACCCCTAGTGTGAGAGTTTATGAGATAGAAAGTCCTGTTGAGGTCTGGTTGTGTACTTTATGGAGTACATACATCATGTGTGCATGTCTGTACGTGTATGTGAGTGAAATGTGAGAGAGAGATAAAGATAAGACAAAGTTTAATATCAGCTGAGCTTTTATTGTTTTAACTCATTTATGTTCAGTTCAATATAAAATGCCCTCAGGTATGCCCAGAAATGTTTTATAAGGACGAGAGAATATATGGGAGACTTCTAAAATGCTAAACATGTCCTCACTGGCCCCAAGGAGCCAATCAACAGTCAAACACATTAGCCAATCATGCTGCACTGATGCATGCAAACAGACCTTCATGGCCATTTCAGCTGTGTGGTGGCAAGTATGTTTCTTCACTCATTATTGTTGTAAATATGTAGCTAATTGCACTTTTTAAAAATTTCTTTATGTACTGTATCCATAACGTGAATCAGCCTGGCATTTGTTCAGTGCTCTTGTGGGATGAACAGAGATGTTGTTCATGACGACATCTGGATCAAGCAATATTGTATAAATTTGTGTATGATGAGTAGAAGTATAAATTTGAAATTGGAAAAAAGCATTTTAAATCTTGTTTTTGGGCAAAGCTACCAAACTTTTAAAGCGTATTTGACATATGCAGTTTTTATGTCTCCTTGAAATTCAAGTTATGGCTCTCTCTCCCCATTCATCGAGTTTGGGGCTTCAAAATAATCACCTGGAATCATTTCAAGATGGGTGCCAAGTTTCTTCTTTGTTCTAGAAGGACTTTGGTATGCCCTGTTATGCAAAAACTTGTTAGAAATGAAGCTTGTGGGCAAGTACGTAAGATCTGTTTTCATTCATTTGTCTCCCATTTGTGCGTGTTCAGGCTGCTAGTCTATTCTTTACATCACTTACGCTTTCCACGCTGTCAAACCTTATTCTGTCGTCATCACTCTGGCCCAATCAGCCTCTGTTACACGTGCTTTAAATCTCATTCTGCCTTTCAGACTCTTATTCGTGTGAACCGCCTCCTCTCCATCTCAGCCTCAGATAGATATCCTCATCCAAGTGTCCACCTGCTTCATCTCTGCCACCACCAGTGTCTAGACTCCGAGGGGTCCTGTCCTACTTCCTACCATTGTTGGACTCTGCTCTGCTACATAGCTTCATCAGAGCCTAATCACCAAATAGTTTATTACTCAAACTCTGTATTTCAATAAATAATGTTCAGTTCCTTCAAATGATTTCTCTTGACTGAACTCGATTTAAATCAATGCATTTGCCCTCTGAGAACAAAAATACTAGAGGGTGAGCTGCAACCAGAACATTTTGGCAGTGTACCAGTTGTTGTCCATGAGCATGCTCACAGGGTTGGTCCTGAAAGTTTCAAAGTTTTCTCTTCCTTTGCAGGACTCTGCTTTTGTGCTTTTTCAGCTTGGGTGCTGCATGAAAATGTTGACACTATTTCTTCATCACTGTGGTAAAGATGGATACTGTTGAGGTAAGTAAAGTGGAGGTCATCCTATTTTAGAGAGGGACTAAGCAAATTGTTACATAAGAGTATAAATAAAGCTTTTCATTTGTTTGAAAGTTTTTATTTTTTATTTTTTTATTTTAAGACCCTTAATTTTGCTAGAGTAGTGATCCGTTTCAATACAGTAAAAATAAATGTTTCTCTTTTAATATTAAACTGACACAGAGACTGAAAAAAGATCAGTGGGCCATGGATTGCCATCTTTCTAATTAGACACTTTAACAAACTAAACAAACGCCAAGATGGTCATATTATCTCATACCCACCAGGGACCAAACTTAGTAAATGTAGGTAAATTAAAAACACATCAGTGCTCTCATCTTACAAGGACAAAATGCAAGTAAATATAGTATCTCAACCAAGAATTGAGGCTAATTAAAATATACTGGGACTCTTGGCATTTGTAGAACTTAAATGATCATCTCTCACCTGGGGCCTGTTCAAGGGGACATTGCATTTTGACTTTCCTTTCCTAATAGATTTTCACTGAAACAAAAGAGTGAGTTCTGTGCTAATGATTCTTTGAAGTAGGAAAAAGTCTCAAAGCAGCAGAGAAGAAGGAAAGATGCATGCCCTCAAAAAAAAAAGAAAAAAATTAAACCTCACTTCCTGTCCATCTCTTCTGTATGCTGCCTTCTACTTTGATACTGTGCCATAGTCAATACTCCATGCTGTGGAGTCAGAGAGTTGAGTTACTGAACATGTTTTCTAACAAAGTCAATTTTGTTCCCTGTCCTGGTGTACAAGCACACAACAACAAAAACATTCCAGATTTCATAATGGATATAACCCCCTGACATCGCTGTATTTGTTGGATTAATCTCACCTTGGTCACATGCACCCAGGTGATTATTTTTGTTGTTTTTGCCATTTAGTGGCTTTTGGACAACATTCCAAGAAACGCTATTTATTGTATAATTGCACAAATACTGATATCGCTATTACACTGAAGAAACAATGAATGAACGTATGAAGCCAAGGGTGGCCTGGGTACAAAGAAGATATTCGAGAACAAACAACATTGACACTGCGTGTAACAACACAATGTGAAAAAGGAGCAACATGACTGATTAGTGTTTTTCCCATTTCACAGTAGAGACAGTAGAGTCTTGATTTTCAAATATTTAAACAGTCATCAAGTTCTTTAAACAAAAAAAAAGGAGTACTTCATGTGACATATACATACACAGACACACACACATAGATATATAAATATATATATATATATATATATATATCTGTGTGTGTGTGTGTGTGTGTGAAATTAGATGCTGCTGTACAAAAAATGGGAAACATGCAAAGCCAAAACTAAAGCCATCAAATCATCTTGTGTGGAATTCCAGTGAATGTCAAACTGTATTTTTTTTTTCCTTTTGTCAGATGTTGACTGGCTCTATGGAGCCGGACACCCACCTTCTGTAGTGCTTCAGAAAGCTCCCATAGATTTCTATGCAGGATTCTTTGACTGCCATGTCTTCTCAGCATACGATGGCTCTGGTATGCTATGTGCCTCATCTAATACACCAAACAGAAAACTTCAGAAAGCAGTTCAGACATTTTTCTAAGCATTAATTGCAAAGAGTAATCTGAAAAGGAATAATGTTCACATTTTCATGCGAGTTACATATCTGATCTGAATAAATAATTTCTAGGCACATTCTGGATATTGTGATCCTGATAGAAAAACGTCCTAAAGAGAGGCTCTAATACATCCACATAACTTTAAGTCGGAGATTCATTTCTTCTCCTTGAAGACATAACAGCAGGCAGACTGGCTGCTTTATGACAACTGTCTCCTTTTAATAAGTAATCCCTTTCTCTTCGTTTTACTCCATGCTGTCTACTGCTTCCACTGACAGCAGTTTACTCTGTTCAAGTATCCTTCAACAGTTTGCCTTAGATTTCTCCTGGACCCATAGATACTCTGTGGCTGACTATGCAACTGCACCTCCCTGAAGAGCTTAAACATGTGACGCAACATATTTCAATTTTGTGATGTGTGGAAAAAAAGTTATACAACTTCCATCTTTTGTGCTCTCTAGTCTACTATATTTCAAAAATATCAAATAATCTTGAAGACATCCACATATTTTCCTATCTTTACAAATAACCATCCTCTTATGGCAGTATTTGTATTACACAAAATCATTTATTACACAAAGCCACATTTACAGAGACCATGGCAGGATGAAATTGATTTTTTGTGCCTCGTAAGGACACTTTCAATTCTCTTGATGGTGTCTCACAACAAAAGGCCTTTCACAAAACCCTATGAAATAGATTTCTTTTTTTTTTAATCTCTGGCTACTCTCTGCTAGAATGCTTCTCCTCATTTCTTCAATGTGTCTATCCTTTTTCTCTTCTCTCTTTCTTTATGTGGTCTGTTATATTCATGTGATAATTCTTTTACATACCAAAATGTTTAAAACAAATAAATGATGTCAGGACAGCTTGAGTAAACAGGCCTATATCCCCTCACACAGCACTTCACATTTTCATCAAGTACTTCAAATTGTGAGCATTTTCATTCAACATATGTTAAACATATTTCTGTCTGGTCTTTTTAGACTCCAACCACTGGAATGTAAGCTCTTCACCAGACATCATTTAGCCAGCCGGAGAAATCTGTTCTTTCTAATCTCAAAGTATTCAGAGTTTAACTTCCAACATATTGCATGGATGAAATATTACTCCCACTTCCCCTCATATGTTCCAGTCTGGTTTCATTCAACAGCTGTGGTAACCATCAACACCTCTGCTTGAGAAAACAGTATATTGAACAAATATACTGTATCTGTATCTGCAATATGTTACCCTGAACAACAAATTAAAATGAAGCAGTTTTGAGTTTGCATTTGGACTCTTTCCAGTCCTTCAGTTTTCCTGAATAATAGCTGTGTAAATAAAAAGCTGTAAGGCTTTAAAAAATTTTCAGGTAAGGAGCACACTAGAAATACATCAGAATATATGAGGTTATTTTTTGCTTATAATCCAGTCATGTTTAAGTGAACAGGCCTGTTGTAAGAATATTTTTCCCTGTTTTTTTTTTTTTTTAATTCATGCCCTCTACAGAAAAAAACAAGTGGCCAAAACATCAAGGTATGAAACGAATCCTGGTTTTTGGAGATTTTTTACACATGTAGTCATATTAAAACATTACATTTCTATTTCTCATCCAATTTTGGCTCTCAAACAAGAACTGGTGCAGCTTAAATATGATCATTTGCGATGTTCCTTGTTTTGACAGTTAGCTGTATTTATAAAAGATCAATGTCAATCAAGCCTAATAAACACTTATAGTGTCATATTCTACTTTGTTTAATGCTGCCCTCCTGCTTCCTGTGGTTGGATTTAAAACAACAAACATAAAAACGTCTGTTTTTAACCCTTTTTCAGCACAGATTCATGCTTTTGAAAATAGTGTGCAACAATCAAGATGAGCTTACACTGACTAGAAAAACAAGTCTCTTTATTCCTTGTTTTTCCTCACAAAAGAAAAACTTTCAGTGCATCTTAAGAACTCAAAACATATTCAGATTTTGTCTATATGTGATGTACACATCTAAAAATAGGTCACCTTTAACCTTAGTCTTGCCTTTTTATGCCAGTTGTGGAGCTGTGGCTTTGTCCTTGCTGTGCAGCCTTCCAGGTTATGCTGATGTAAAAAGTGTTTTACTGTGAATACAGATATTTTGTGCCCATTTCTTCCAACATTTTCATGAGGTCCTCTGGTGTGGTTGTGGAATTGATTGTATTTTCATCTGTAGGAGACAAAATATGTCTCCTTCCTGAGTGATATGATGACTTCATGGTCCAGTGGTGTTTATGTTTGTGTACTATTGTGTGTGCAGATGAATGAGGTATCCTCAAGTATTTTAAAATTGCTTCCAAGAATGAACTAGACTTTTGTCAGATCTTTCTTTTGATTTCACCATGATGTCAAACAGAGAGAAAGTGCAGCAGTTGGAGGAGACTCCAACTGACTAATGATGTCAGTTAGCCTATCAGAAACTGCATGTGTCACACACAAGAGGAAACTTCATATTTTCTTCTCACAAAATTCCAACATAGACATACAAAAAGATTTGAAAATAACACTGTAACGGACACTACAGGATATTAAAACCGTTTTGCAAGAGGGAGCAATGCACCACTTCACGTGATCTCATGGGAATGGAGATGTTAACAAAAATGAAGGCTGTGGTTCAACAACTGTGTCATTAGCAATACTTACAAAAGCAAAAAGCCAAATAAGTCTGGATGAAAAAATGACTGGGATGATGGGGTCACTGAGGGTTGACTACTCTTCAGCAAATGTGGAGGTGAAATAATTTCCATGAATATGTTCTTTCACTGCATGTTTTGCTTATTATTATAAAGACTATCTGACAAGAATTACTCGATTACAGATTTCCCTGATGTGTAGTTAGCAACTGTTTGATCTGATTAAACCAATGCATTTGGAAAATGGCTGTCTAGACCCAATTGGAGACAAACAAACAGAATTTGAACTCAGGAAAGAGTTGTTTGTCAGTGCTGCAATTTTAATCCAATTTTATTTAATGTGTGTCTAAATAAACTTACTGTTCAGTCGGATTAATGTGCTGCTGGCTGCCCCTTCCTAAAAAGAGAGGAGAAGTCTCTGTTTTATACTGATAACCCTGTTCTACTGTCTCTACTGAACAAGGATTATAGAAACAGCTGTATATAGTAGAAAAGTTACAAGTGGGCCCTTGCAGTAAATATGAAGAAAACGTATATCATGACTTTTCAAAAACCCAGAACAAATATTCTTTAACACAGTCAAGTATCATGAAATAGCATATAACACACCAATTTTCCATGAGTCATTCTGTGTGTTTGCAATTTGATCGACTGATTAAATCCCAACTGTTTCATGTATAATGTAGCACAGTAATGTACCACATAAAATGTGGAAAATACTTTTAAAAGTAAAAAAAAAAAGGAAAAAAGAGAGAGTGGGGTCCTGGTATAGCTCTCTGGGTTGAGCAGGCAACCCATATGCCAAAAGGGTACTGCAGAGACCCAGGTTTGAGTGTGCCCCAGACCATTTCCACCACTCTCTCTCCCTGCTTTCCTGTCTACTCTACTGTCCTGGCAAAAATAAATCTCAAAAATACCAGAAACAAAAAGCTGAAAATATGCCAGAAGCAGTGTGCTATTTATACACAACGCCATGATATCAAATGATTGTATAATTTTACATAAATAAGTTACATCTACCATCTAACCACAACAGTATCAGGAAGTTTCAACATAATCGTTGATGCACTGAAAGAAAAGCCCCACACTTAAAAGCCTGTTGCTCAATATCATTGCAAAGTTTGGGGTCCACTCAGTCACCATAGCTATACCCGCTGAAACAACAACCCAACACAACCTTTACTTTACATGCAGAATTCTGCACAAACACTGAAAAAAAAAGCACCAACAACACAAGTAGAATTTGGCAGAATTTCCTACTGATGTTTAACATTCAAAAGAAAGTACTTTTTTTCTTCTTCTTTTTTTTTTTTTTTTTAAATTTTTTTTTTTTTGCCACACA
>VUQI01025638.1:0-14201 GCA_015106735.1 Paratilapia polleni | reverse complement strand
TCTTCTTATATTCAGCCTCACAGAGCCCCAAACCTAAGATCCTTATGTCAGTGGGTGCTTAGAATTAAGGAGGGTCCACACAGGAAGTGATTAAGTCATCATTCATCATTTTGTAGCTGAAGGTCAGTCACTAGGGGACATTCTAGGTAACCCTCTAATGTATTTACCATCCTGTCACATTTCAATCAACAGTATTCTTTTCTCTCATTGGTAGATACTTCAATTGCTCATCTTGAAGTTGACAAAAGTTTAACCCGAGACCCACATACTAAGCGTCGCCAGCGGTTATTTCGCCCATCATCGTTTGAAGTTGCTGAATTGCACTAATATTCTATGGTCTCTGGTCACCACATTGCTGCTAGTTGCTTCTTGTATGGACGCCCCTCAACTGCCCTGTAAAGTAAACCAATTATAAAATAATGTAAACACAGAAAAAAAAAAAACTAATAAAAAACTCAAAGCCAAAGTAGATTCAAACATTAACTAGCCCACACCCAAAATAACAGATTATAAATTGGCAGAATATCTGTCTTACAAATAAAGGGAAAAGAGAGATCCTAACCAAGTACAAGTAACCAACAAGTGGCAATCAAAGAAAAAAGAAAAAAATGAACACACAAAAATTGTGACTTGACATGTGAGGATGAGACAGATACATTCCCTCCTAATGTAAAACATCTAATCATGCAAGGAACATTTAACAAATCAACAATTTCCAAAGATTTCAAAGAGCTTAATGACATCTCTGATCAAAATTTCAAAAACATTAAAAAAAAAAAAAAAAAAATATTAAATGGACATTTATCATCACCTCTTACATTATATGGAGAGAGTTACTTTTATTCACTAGGCTGGCTCAAGCAAACAAGTGTAACCTGATTCAACCCAGCAAGGCTGGTTTATTTTTCCAAATAAAAGGATGTACTTTCAACAGCTAGGCCACTGCACTCACTCATTGCAAATAAATGAATGCCTTGTGATGCACTAACACAAAATTTGTTTCACAACTTCTTTCCCCACCAACTTAATATCTTGTCTTTTCCAATTAGAGCATCATGTCTGTCTGTGTGAGTCTGTTAAATAAACTTCAGTAAGCCTTGAATCACATATTAAATCATAGTTGTTCATTTGCAGGCAAAATTAGTAGTCTGAGATAAACGCAGACAACACAGTGCATCAAACATTTCAGTTATCCCTCCATAAAATCTAAACTGTTGTTACCAGTTTGTTGTGAGGAAACGTCCTTCTAACAATGACCCTCTTTTCAGAAACCTCGTTTTATAAAATAAGGTATGTGACACTTCAATGAGGTGGTAGTATCTGTAGATTTGAGTCTTGACTGGCAGTACCTTGGTGGTCTGGTTTGTCAACAGTACACTATAAACAGTAAAACTTTGGGTAATAATTTTAGGCCAAAACGGGTACCTATAAATGAAAATAATGTAAATTCTTTGTGACATTTAATTCTGAGATTTCTGTATGACACTGACAGGTGGCTATCACTACTCATCTCAAAGTGCTCTTTCATATTCCCTTCAATGATCAGTATCAGTTTTCACAAGAAAGAGCAAAGGTTTGGTGTGTGTGTGTATGTGTGCGTCCCCTGAACAGAACCAGCTACAGGAAGTAAAACACATAAAGACATGTGAAAGTAGTGAGACAGACAGAGAGAAAACCTAGAGGAAATGTAAAGACTGGCAGAGAGAAGCACAGAGTCCCAGAGAGGAGGGAAAAGAGGAAAACACACACACACACACACACACACACCCGTATCCTAGTGTCGGCCATAGTGCCATCAAGCCCTGCTGTTTCTTAGTCTTCTACTGCCATCTACTGTGGACAGCGGTTGGTTCATTCAGGTTTATGAATTATTTAAATTAATATTTATTAACTGAGTGACTTACTATGCACTAATCACGGTTATGTGCTATAATGTCAGTAAACTCTGATTCTTCTAAACACAAGTCCACCTCCAGTAATGAACAAGTGACACATTAGTAGGAAGTCCCAAACTCTTGACTAAGATTAGCTAGATAATGACATCGACTTTTGGCTGAAATGTGTTTGTATGATGAGCAGCACCATTTTATTTAGTGTCAAGAGGTTTATAAAGAAAAAACAAGGCACTACTTTTTGCCTTTGATACAGTCAAATTTTCAGTTTTGATTTGAATGCAGTGAGAGTAAAATCATACAATACAGTGTGTGCAAACTAATGAAGCTGGTCAACACCCACAATATACTAATGTTCACAAGTTGTTTACTGTTTCATGTGTTTAGCTGTGGACTGCTTCCATCATTAGGATTTTCTGTTAAGGAATTTAAAGTTGTGTGTGCTAGCAGTGAAAATTCATTTCTCCTTTGGTACAAATTTAATGTGAATTAACATTTGAATCCCTGGATTATTTTGATTATCAGCATAAAATGTTGTACATTTGCTTCTTCAAAGATATAAATATAACGGTAATGGTGTCATATTTTACTCCGGTCCATTGCAGTTTAGAGGTTGAGCTACATTAAATCTTTATTCTCACAGCTGTTAATGGCTGCCCAATCTAATCATAAAACCTACTGATCTGTGACAAGGCTTCTGACCTCAGTAGATTCATCACATATAGATGAATATCATGTGAGGAGAAGAATAATACACCAGTTTTGTGTCACCATGATCAGGACTTGGTGACAAACTTTCTGGAGTGGGTATCAAAAAGAGCCAAATTCCCAGTTTGCTTTGACTAAAATTAGAATAAAAGAGTATATAATACTGCTCCCACTTAAAAGCTTGGGACAGTTTTAATGTGGCTCATATTCAGGCTCATATTCTCAAAATATTTGTCTCTGGTTTGATGCTTTAAGCTTCTGTTCTCGACCAAGTTTCCCCAACTAAATTCTGCCATCCAGTGGATGCAAAGCAACACGCCCACAGCCTGGTTACCAACATGTTTTGAGTCTTGATAAAAGTATTCTTCCTACTGCTGTTATTAGCTTAACGGCCCTAGAAGGTGTTTTTGCTGTGGGTGTGTTTTGCTCTCTCCCCACTGCCTTAAGTACCACCCTGCTTTGCAGCTGACTCCACTCAGTAATTAGGTTAGGGAGTACTTAAGATCAGGGAGAGGAGCGCCCCAATACTGGAGTTCCTTTATCTTTACAGTGTTTGCCTGGTGGCTTACTCCACTCACTGTGTGAAAGAGTGTTGTCTTTTTTTTGGGGGGGGGGTTGCTAAAATTTGTGGCTCACTTGCTCATTTGATCACCTTCTGAGTTTTGTTATGCATCTCTTTCGTTTTGGTAGCAGATATACTTTAGCAGATGAACATAGCCACCATGACCCATTAGTTTTTTGACCTTGCATTTTGAAGCCTCAACATTAGAATTTTGGCTGCTACCGTGATTTTTTTTTTCTTTTTGGAGCTAGAAGTTATTATTTAGAGGGGTTTTCAGCTAACATTAGCAAGTTTGTTGCAAGCTGCATTCATGAACTCTGCCAGTGGGACACACATATCCCCTAATTTGTGCTAACCACTTGATAAAAGTCCACTAACCACTAACCACTAACCAAAACTGAAGCATGAACTTCATGGATGGTCTGTAGCACACAGCAACTGTCAGATAGTTCCATTAAGAATATAAAAAGGCAGCAACAGCACAAACAGTAGTTTGAGGTAAGAGAGGTCCAGTTCAGTGAGCAGAGGTGACGCCTAGTAGACACCGATTGTCTTCAGCTGCCTTCGTCAGGGGACCTGTCAATCAAAGTGGCCAAGTAACTCCAGTATTCAGATGGATGAGCGATTTAAAAAAAAAAAAAAAATTAAATAAATAAATAAATCACTCCCTGTTGAGTTTTAATGAAGAGGGAAACTATTTATAGAGGCCAAAGCCATCTTTTGTACCAGGCTATAAATGTGCTATTTAATACTGTAAAATTGGGCATTTTAAGTCTCTGGGGATTGATTTACTTTTGGAGCCAGCCTCAAGTGGCTAATGAGGAACTGACGTTTTTCCCACTTCCACATTGGATTCATTTTTCAACTCTGGAAGTTATTAATTAATTGTAATTGTTAATTTAAAAACATTTGCTTCCATTAATCCTTTTTTAACCCTTACACCTTTTTTCTGTTACTTCCCCACATTTCCCAGACACTTCCTGTAACAGACTTAAAAAATTAAAAAAATCTAAATTTTGGGATGTTTATCATATTGTCTCCAATTATACAAGCCACGATCTGTCTCGACTGCTCTCGCAATCTATCAATCAATATAATAAAAGCCTGAAGCAACATAAAAACCTGATGTGTTATTTAAAAACTGCATGGATATTTATTAAGTGCATACTCACACGTACACTTAAAAGGTCTGACACGTAATCAAAGGAGAAATGCAGAGATTTTGACAACATTAATGAAAATCATTTCACAAAGATGGAATAAATTGCCTCGATCAAGAAAAGTTAGTTCTTTAACAGCATAAACCTACTCTGAGTCATCTTTAACAAAATAAAATTCACCTGAGGCAGAAGAAAAACATTTTCATCTGTTGCACTGGTCAATCTGAAACACACTGCATTCCCTGTCATGCCATGCAAGCTGGCAATGCGGTGGGTACAGTGTGTGTCTGTGTGTCTGTCTGCGAGAGTGTGTATTACAGCTTAGCAGCATGTGTGGACATGCTTCTCATTCCATCAGTGACAGCTATCAGCTGTCCTCTTGCCGGCCTTCCTGTCTCTGTCTCCTTCTGTCTCCTAAAGTGTTAGGGTGTTTGTCTTCACTGATTTGACCCATGCTGTTTGTGTTTATCACTGACTGTTCTCTGCTACTCTGTCTCACTGACAGAAGACGTAACTTTGAATTCTATGTGAGAAAATGATGATTGTGTTGATTTGTGTATATTCAACACACGCACGTACACACACACACACACACACACACAGTCCCAGCTGTCTCCTCTGCCTTGAAGTGTGCTGAGAGTTTGGGATGTTTTTGGGTGGGGGGAGTGGAGTGCAGTCGACCAACACGAAACATGAGCTCACATGCTGGATGATCCACCTTCCCACTACTCACTTCAGCTCTAAGGTGACTGCTCCAGCTTTAGTGCATATTTCTGTGCCTATGTAAAGTCAGCTTACAGGTTAGGTTTGGCTCTGGGCTGCTAACGGGTTAACAACACATTACTAAACGGATGTTGTGGATATCGAGGCTGTTTCTGTAAACATCTGGTGGGAATATGAATCCTCCTAAGGTCCAGGTCTTGCTGGCATGCATTCTCTGTGTATGTTCCGGTAAGTATTCCTCTGTATGTGCTGATATTTCAATCATATTGGTTATATTTTAGCTTGCTGTAACATTGCTGGTTCTGAAAAATTAAATTATACAGTGCTTAACAAATTTATTATACCACCTGTCATAAAAATGAGAAAGAATATCCAGCATCATGAAGTGCTTTAATGGGGACTCTTTCCTTTTCTGTGAGTTCTCAACATTTTACCATTTTGAACAGGACTGAGGAATTTCAAACTGAATTCATGTTTTTATACCCAAATTTGAGCCGACACCCTGGACTTCACTGAGAAGTCAGAAATCATCATGACATTCAACCACTAAAACTCATTTTTCTGTTCAGGAATGCAAAAAAATAACTGGAATTTGGCATCTTAATCAAACAATGATAATGCTTTACTATTTTTTTCAGCTTTTTTTTGAAAAACAATTCATAGATAACAACAATTATATTTTAGCATTAAAAATATCATTTTGATTAAAGAGCTTACGCATACTGGTGGATTAACCATTACAGAAGTTTAATGATTTTGGTAATTACCAATACTGTTAATTTAGGGCAGCTGTGGCATAAACCTTACATTGGGTGGTGGTCAAATAAATTTGTTAAACACTGTATAATTTAGAAAAAAAGTCTCCCAGCTGTCTTTTTATAAATGTCCCATTGTTTTGTTTTCATTAATAATTGCCAAGTACTCTGCATGTTGTAAAATTTTAGTCTTCTGTGAATTATGTTCTCCTCTCTCAAGAGATTGAACTACTTTGTCAAATGGCCATGCTCAGGAAACAGAACACCGCTTCCTGACACATGGCCTCGAATCCAAAAATAAAAAGTTACAAAAAAACACTTATGGTTAAGCAACTTTAAAATTCCGTATAGCAGTATAGCTGATTTTACTTCTCTATATTAGTATCAATTTAAAAAATCTAAGCAAAAAGAAGCTATTTATGGTTAAAAACAACCAGAGAGGAGCAGCTGATTTTGGCTAATCCATTGAACTAAAGTCCTCACAAGTCAAAGGGCTTCATCACACTGATGTAATGCATCATAAATCAGATTTACACTGTGAATGACAAGATTTCCCATTAAAAACCTACACACCCAGAGATAAGGGGTCGTTGCCTCTGAAAAATTTTACAAGGGAGCAAACAATGTCAAAAAAATTTAAAAAAAATTAAAAAATCTGTTAATTGTGCCTTTTATGTGTATGTGATGAAGACCATCTCTTTTCAGTTTGCAAGTGCTTCATTCACTGTGATGATATTCAGCCTTTTGTTTTACGTGTAAAGCACTTTTAAAAATGACAGTGTGTTCGCATTTGTCCTTGAGATATCCCATACCCTAAAAAAGGCACCCCAGCATCGTTAGCATTCCTTATGCATTCAGTACTGTATATTTATCATTGAGCAGGTATGCATTTAGTGCCTTTGCCCAAGGACATTTAATGTGACAAATACTTGTTAATCAACACACTGTCTCTTGGTGTACTTAAAACCATGACCTTTCAAGTACCAGACAGTCTAATAACCAGGCCTTAAGCACCTCCCCAAAATACAGAACACCTTAGAGATTTTTAAATCTTGATCTTCTCTGGATTTTCAAATACATTCCTATAACACCAATATTTTCCCCATGAACTGCATGGTCATTTTCATCCACTTGTCCCTTACAAATGAATACACAACATATCATTTGCTCAAATCACATACTGTTTTGAAAGGAAGATGAAAGATGTAACATAACGTGACTGGCTTATCTGGTAAACAGCAAAAGGAAAATGAAAAGAGCGGGACTTCAATTCTATTTAGCATCGTGTTACCTGATCCACTGCCTTGAAGCAATACACTTTTATCTCAAACATATGATTAAGATTAGCTGTAAATGAAATCAGGCAGAAAGAACAAACAGAAGCGTGTCTTCTATATTGATCAGACAGTCATAAAATAGCACTTGAGAGTTAAAATAAAACCTAAGGAGATGATATTTAGAGGATACTATGTATAAATCTATACAAGATTAGAACCTCTCTGAAAAGGTAATGTGTGGTACACAATATACAACTGGAATGAATAAAATGAACTCATTCTGAAACTAATTTCTATCTATCGAAACTATCTTCTATCAAAAGGGCTTCAGTCACTGGCCGTTAGTAATTTGTTACCTAAAACTGTAATCTTTTGTCTTTGATTTAAATTATGCATTCATGACTTTCCATGGTTTTCCATTCTTATGCAGTGAATCAGTGTTTATTTCTTAGTTCCATTTACACGAGGACTGAGTGTCTCCACCATTCTAATAATTTCACACAGGAATTACCCCCCCCAGTGACCCATACTGACATATTTCATAAAATACACAGATGACAAATTGATGTGATGGCCAGACAGAGGTGGTATGTCAGGATGAATGGAAAACGCCTGCGAGCCACCAGTTGGATATTATCTGCATCACTGCAGATGTAAAATAAAAATCGGTGCTCATAAATCATTTGAAAGGTTTTTATTCCCAGATGTTATGAGTGCACTTTGAAACGTGCTTACCATCAGGAGTTTATGTCAGTGTTTCAGGGTTAGTCAAACCTAAAAACATTACTTTTTTTTGTCTCTGGTTAAGCAAGTTAATAAGAATTAAATCTTCAGATGACAATAAACTATATTCTGTCATGTAACTTTTTTTTGTTTAAAAGTACGACATGTAGTATTTGTTTATTCACTAATTTTAGAATTACCAGGTCACCTTACCTTCACGTTTGAGCAAAAAAGAAAATCTATGAATTCTTAAGCACTATTTAAAAATAAGTATATTAAGTTGAATTAACATATTACTCAACCCAACATAGGTTTCAGTATAGCAGGAACTGCGTCACAGAAAGCAGTGATTGCAACTCACTTAAACCCCTATATTTAATTGAAAATAGTACAAAGACAAGATATCAAATGTAAAATTTGTAATCTTAGAGATAAAGATTTAATTAGCCGTGCCCTCTGGAATGACAAGATTAACATGAGTAAAAGCATGTTAAAAGATTATTTAAACAACTGCTTGATTGTTTTGTTTTGGGTTTTTTTTTTTGTTTGTTTGTTTTTGTTTTTGTTGTTGTCATTTTTTGTTTTTTGATTGTTTTATTTCCAAGTTGCATCTATTAAGTGAAAAGTACTTTTCCTCCCATAAATACCTAGTCAGACATAAACGTTTCTCATTAAGCTACCATAAGGAGGTTTTTAGCTCAGATAAAACTTGATTATCTTCAGAGGTGACACAATAAACATTCCTTATACTTTACCTTAACAGAAACAGAACTGACTAAAAAAGACAGTGGTGAAATAATGTCAGGACTTACTTCTATCTTTCAACTATGATCAACTATTATTGTGTACAGTGAGGAAGAATTAATTTATCCACTGTCTGATAAACAACCAGCAGTGTGCCTAACACATGGACTTTACTTTGATGGGCTACTCAGGTATATTAACAAAGTATATTTATATTTAATGTCCCGTTATAGTATTTGTTCTTGATGTTTATCTTTTTATCTGTGTGAGAGAACTACCCAGAATATTTCATTAGTGGACAATCACATTGTTATTATTTTGAAAGTTCAGTCACTGCTAACCAGCAAGCCTGAGCCAATCCCATCTCATGCTTCCCCTCCCACACTGCCCAGGTCACTGTCATAGCATCTTCAATATTATTCAGCAGCTTCTCCATTGAGTCTGTGGTCCCACAGTTGGACAAACTCCAACACACCCCGACCCAGCTACCCCATAAACCTGATCTAATTCTGTGGGACACATGAAGAGAAGAGAGAAAGTAGTATAAAGAGAGTTTGTCTTTTATGAAAGATGGGGGGGCTGTCACCACAGACAGAAACCTTACCAATTCAACCATGTATAACGGAATAGTACAATTACTGTTCATTACCTGGAGGGCAAAAACACTCAAACCAAAGCAGACAGATGAGCTAGTTTAAGGGTAACTGGTTACCTGAACATCTGTTAAAAACTCTGCTCAAATTCAGTGTCACAATAGCAATGAATTATATTCCCCCGACAGCATTTCCCCTGCACCTCCTGTGCCTCAAACTAGTGATATTTGTTCAAAAGTATATTTCCATCTACAATATGATCATGAACTCATATGGAATTGAATATAATGTCAAAGTCCACATGTGTTATTTTTGTTATTCGGCAATAAAGTAGTAGAAAATGGAAAGAGTTGGTTTTATTTGCAGTGGCGGGTCTGTATCATGTAAAAATATAGAGAGTGGGCAATGACTGACAGCTCCAAGTGGCTCCCGTGTTCTGCCTCTTCTCTATTTTTGTATGTGGTCAGATCAAAGCTTGCTCTCAGTCCAACAGAAAGAGGACATGCAGACAGCAACAGGCACAGCTAATGGCAGACAGCCAGGGAAATGAATATCAGCACTGTAGACAACAACACCACACTCATTATCCTGATCTTTGACAAAGATCCCAAATGAAGCCCTGAAAGGAAACCAAAACTGGCCATGTCTGTGTCTGGTGTGTGTCTGTGTGTGTGTATGTGTTTGCTCGTGCTGGCTAAATGAAACAAGATCCTAGCTCACTCAGTTCAGTGTAGCCAGCCAGCAGATTCCCAAAATAACATGCAAAGGGTGCCACCTGGCCCGCAGAACTGTTTGCTCGGTCACGTTAGACAAAATTACATGATGTCTTTACTGTGATTACATGAAAAATTACCCACTTGATGTACAGAAACGGTGCCTATGCATTGCCTCCTTTGCTTGTTGGGTCGTTGTATTGTTTAATTCTTTTTATACTCTATGGCATACAAAGCAAACACCACTATGGTTATCATGTACTATTCATTAGTAAAGTAAATACATATATTTATATTGTTGCATTGCGTTATTGTATTGTTCTGCACTTCTTATATCTTACAATCTGACAAATGCCAGTGATATAATAATAAAAATTAAAACTACCACTACCACTAGAAGTGAGTAAAACCACTCTGGAAGCTAACTGAAAGCAAACTGAATTTAAAACAAAAATGTAAAACTAAATAAAAATAAGAATTATTGGAAAATACAAAACTATAATAACTTCTGTCATTGGTTTGATGGTTCTTTGCTTCATTGGTTCGCCTGTCAGGGGAAAAACTAGCAGGTCGATTTTCATCAGACCGGGCGGAGAGGAAGAGCATGGGAAAATAAAAAAGCTGCAGGCTGTGGTGGAGGTCTTTGCTCTCTGAGTGTCCTTCTGGTTTGTTGTGTATTTTTCACTTCTAGCGATTAGACCAGCTTTATTTAAAAATTCTAATGAATTTTCTAAATTCTAGACTGCAGTAGCCTGTAGTGCATCATTTATGGCGCACGTCTCCAAGACATAGGATAATTCATGGGTTCCTTTTATATTCAGAGGTGTTTAAAAGCAGGTTAAGAGTTCTGAACTCGAGCTGATCCAGACTTAATGTCAAGTGGATTAGCTAGGGCTGGTATTCCCAAACATCTTAATACTCAGAAAGTTCACCAAGGACTTATAGAAACGGATTTGATTGCAGTGCTTAAACAGATCATAGGACATTCAGTCCAGAGGCTTTTCACCAATATAGAGTGGCAGTTATTTGACTGCTGTTGCTGTTGATCTATCTGCATTTGTCCGTCCCTGCCTCTCCCTTGCTCTCTTCCATATGCGCTCTAGCGCTCTCTTTGCTTCCTCTGTGTTGAATTAAAGGTTTCAGGTTACTTGCAAGCCAGGAAATGTTTGGAGTGTGAATCAAAGTAAATTTAATCTGCTGCCTTACCTGTCACTACAGAGAAAACATCTGTGGGGACATGGGAGTCACTTGGGTGGCAAGACGTTCTGCTTATAATGTAATGTCATCAAAGTGACCTCAAAATATAATTAGTAATGACTCTGTGGTGAAGAGTTAGTGTGCAAAATCAATAGTTCATAAGTGACATTTCTTCCAATAAATCTGACACTTTTTAAGTTGAATACCTCAACACCCTAGACTGTTTCCCACCTCTTTATCGATCACAGTGTGACTCAAGTCTGATGTCCTTATGCTGTATGTTTCAAAGATGAGTCTGAACAAATTAAGACTCTATAGAAAAACCGGCCTGACCACAAACTGTATTTTTGTTTGTTGTAGGTCCAGTATATTGCTCGAACGATGAGACTCGGCTGGTGAAAAATCTGTTCACTGGTTACAACAAAGTGGTTCGTCCTGTCAACCACTTCAGTGAAGCTGTAGTGGTCACTGTGGGATTGCAGTTAATACAGCTTATAAGTGTGGTAAGTCTGTGACTCGATGTCTGCATTTTATACAAAGAAACAAATGAATAACTGTTGTTACTGTATTCTTTCTTGACTTTGAGCTTTTTTGCTGTGGTATCTGTGATTGCAGTTTCACTACAAGGACTAGCTTGAGTAGCGATTTTTTTGCTTTAATATTGGATTGAATGTCTCTAAAATAATTCACTCACCAGACCCCCACAAACAGTTGTTGAAATAATGATGACAAAGGGCTGCTTACATCCTGTTCAGAGAGTTCACAGTATAAGCCAATAGCATGGACTGAAGGTTTGAAAACTGAGATCTTTGCAGAGGATTGGAAATCAGCTTGTGCTGTAACTCTTACAATGAAACACACGCCTCAGATTAATACACTATATGTGGTCAGTGCAAACGTATGTAACTCCTGCCAAATATACCATACATATGCATTAAATGCACAGAGGCTAAAGGAAAACTGTTTGACAGAAAGATTCAAATATTTAGGGAAAAGGTCAAAGTGACATGTGAGAACATTATCTCCAAAGAAATTCCAGTAGACCCCAAGCTATTTCTTCTTGGCCTGTATCCAAACAAACATTATTAAACCTCAGTTTTATTATCATTGTTCTGGAAGAAAAATCAACATCATTAGGCCAAATGTTATGCACTGGATAAGATAAATGAAAAAAAATAATAATAATAATGAAGGACAAACAAAAACTATTTGAAAATGTTTGGGAACCATTTGTGAACTCTGTAAAAGTCAAGTGGATTAGATCATAATTCTTAATAGCTGGTTAATATAAATCATGCAGTATTTAATTTGCTACATGTTCTGAACTGGCAGGATTTTCTTTTCCTCTTTATGAAAACTTGTCTTTGAATTATGTGGACTGCCATGTTTTGATTTAGAGTTTGATTTTTGTTTGTTTGGTTGTCTTTGTGTGTCTACTGTTCTCTGGATGTCCATTCGTTTCTTTTTTTTAAGAAACAGTCCGTCTGAACTATCTCGTGAGAGCCCTGCATAAAACAGGAGGTCAAAAGAGCGTGAGTTCTCAGATTATATTAAATCTAATTCAAACTATGATCAATTAATTCACATCAACTCATGCAGCAATGTCACTGTCCTTGCTACTGTATTAACCAAAGCAGGTCTGAAAACCTAGTTAACACATCAAGGAGCAACCAAGCCATGTCAAATAATGCACATAACACCCCAAGCAGTTACTTAACCCTCCACATACAGACACAATTTACAAGCATTTATACCACATGATGACATGGCAGCCAAACAAACCAAACACATAATGCATAAACAACCAGGGATTTGGGGGATGTAGATATGCTGTATAGACCAAGGTTAAAACTCACACAAGTTCCAGACACACCCTGTTAATCAGAATACAATGCGACAAGGTGACAACCTGCCACCTGAAGGCAACACCCCAGCATAACAGCAAATGGGTATTTTTACTATTTCAGCTGTGTCTAAAGTTATGCCACAAGATAGGTAACAACAAGCACACAGGATGGCAGAGCGGCCTCAAAAAAGCAACTCAAATACACTGCAAATAAAAATGAGCCTACAGTTTGTAGCTCTCCTTCTGCGACCATTAAATCCATGACGATGGTGACCAGGCTTGACAGTCTGCAATTTATAGGGGCCAATAAATAAAAAAAATAAAAAAAACTTTTGTACCTGCCACGTTTTAAGCCAGGTCTGTCCATATCCAAAAACTTTCCAAAATGTGGTGGAAAATTTTATGTTCATTTAATTCAGTTTTAGCCTCAATCTGGAACGTTTCACGATGAAAGTCAAATTAGCATCTGCCCGACTGTTAATATTTGAGCAGACAGTCAACGTGCGCGTGCATGCGCAACTGATTTAGGTGGTTCTTAAATTATGGGGCGTCCCCACCAACAAGGCTTGGACCACTGCGGTGGGCTGGGGGTCGATAGCTAGGTGAAAAATGTAGTGAAAATAATTTGAATGATTTTTTTTTTCTTTTTTGGAGGTGGGAATAAACAACAGTTTGTTGATGCCGTTTCTTTGACCTTGACTTAAGTAACATAAACTTAGAACTGTCATGATTTCTAGGGATTTGGACCCAAACGCAGACTCACAGGCAGAAACAAAAAACAAAACTTTATTGCAGCCGATGAAAAGAGTCCAGAACATAAATCCAAATGCTGAGGCAAAAGAAAGTCCAAAAGTAAGAGAAAGAAAAATTCCAGGAAACACACAGACAAGACAACAGTATGACAAAGAACTAAGGCAAACTGAGGCTTATATACAGGCACAGAGAGCTAATGGGGAATGAGACAGCTGGGGAACTAAACTAACTTTTAAATTTACAATGGATTACACAGCAGTGGGGAAAAATGTTTATTACAGTAGATGTCTTTTTGAAAGTGCTGTGACTAAGTTTAAGGATGTAATTCCTCCACTTTTATCGTCTTCAATGCCATGTGCCAACACAATGCAGAGCAGCTACCTAAACTTCTCTCCCACAGAGGTTGATCATTTTGTTAATTTTGTTAAAGAGCTTGACCCCGTGGTATAATTCAGAAGTGTGTGCCTTAAAGCAGATAACTCGTAAGATGGAGAAGAAATGGTGTTGCACTCATTTAGAAGGCGCTCGTCTGGCCTGGAAAAATAGTTTGCTGTA
>VUQI01025635.1:11425-21896 GCA_015106735.1 Paratilapia polleni | reverse complement strand
CAACTAAACAGGGAAACACCTAACACAGAGATGAAGACTTGACATGATATACAAAAGGACACAGGGAACTAAACTCAGAATAGCTACACTCATCACTATATACAGGAATGAAATGAAGGTCTGAGCTAAACTAGAAACCAGGAATCAATTCAGGGAAAAACAAGACCAAGGAATACAAGACACAGAACAACAGTTACCAAAATAAAACAGGAAATAATACAACTGAACAGGAGGAACAGAATGGAAACACAAAGGGAACTAACTAAATACAAACCTCAAAGACATCAGAAACTACAACTAAGAACTGAGGACTCAATATACAAATAATACAGAAGAAACCCAGACTGACTAGAAAGTACCATAAGAAAATAAACAAGGACTCTAAACTTCTAATTAGAGTCTAGACATAGAAATAACCCGATATAAAAGATAACTAATAATGCAAGACACAGAAGACAATTACACTCCAAGAGTCGGCCTATGGGCCAGGCAGAGCCAGAGAACAGTCCAGGGGGCCGTCCCGGAGGGGGAACAAAGCTGCGAAACAGTCCAGGGGGCTGGCCAGGAGAAGGAGCTGGGCAGGCAGACCTTTCCGGAGCTCAAACAGGAGGTCAGCAGTTGAGACAGAGCAGTTCAGGGCGTCTGCCAGGAACAGGCATGGTGGAAGGCAGGCAACGAGGAAGACGGGGCCACCCTGGAGGCTTGGCTGGCAGCCGGCGATGATGCAGACAGGGCCGCTCCAGAGGCTTGGGACGAGGAGGTCTAGACACAGGCTCGGGTGACTTGGGACCCTCTGGCTCAGACTCAGGATCGGGCGGTCCCAAGTCGGGGTCAGGCGCGGAACCCTCTGGCTCAGTCGGCTCTGGCTCGAGCGCCTTGGGTGACTCTGGCGACAGGGGCTGCACCAGCTCCGGTTCAGGATACACTGGAGACCCAAACTTAACCATCTCTGGGGAGGCCCCGGGTGGAGCAACAGTCTTTGAGTTAAAAAACTCAAAAACACCAGAAACATTCTGAAGGTGGAAAGGTCCTGCCACAGTTGACACAATCTTGGGTATGACAATCACAGGCTTAAACATTTCAAAAGCTAAACTCTTAGTCTTTATATTTGCCAACTCATGAACACCAACCTCAGTCCTAACATTTGAAAACATAGAAAGATCAAATAAACTCTCAAAGGAACCGAGTCAGAAACAATCAATTCATTCTTGTCCTTGTCATCTCAAAATCAACCACAGTCTCAATATTTGGTTCAAAAACAGAAGACACAATTGTATTATTGCCCGGCTCCAAGACTGAAGACTCATTCTTATTCATAGCTGACCCAGAGATCATAGACTCTGTACTAGTTCTTGGGTTAGCTAACTCAGGATCACAAAACTCAGTTTTTAATCCCTCAGTCTTAATATCAGCCGACACCTCTTTGTATAACTCAGGGAGCAAAACCTCAGTCTCTGAGATGGCATGTTGAGAAACCAGGAAAAACACCAGGGATTAATTCATCTTTACTGACAGAGGGAGCAGCTTCAGAAAGCTCGGCGTCGCCAGACGCTGGCGGAGAAACAGGCTCAGGCGACGGCCCGGCGTCGCCATTAAGCCGTCTTGTTGTTTATTATTTCTCTGTGCTTTTCTTTTCTAGACATAGAAACCGGTCATTGACCCACTGAGGTACAATGGTGCTGCACTGAAAACCTCCTTCCTTTGGTCTCTAGCAGATTACCACAGTTGCCTGTAGTTTGTATAGAAGATCTCAAAGTGCTCATGCCCCTATTAATCCAAACTGAAAGCCTTAATAGAATTTTAATTCAGCACCCTCTTTGCAATCAGTTTCACCTGGTGACAGCCAGCAACTTCCAGCAACCACTCACCAACCACATTTTCCAGGGTTGCCAGGGGTCACAAAGCAGTTTCTAGGCCTGTGCGACTGAGGCCTAAAACTGACTTTTATTCTCCCCACTGTCGCTAAGTGCTTGCTTACAAGGAATAGGATTTTTACCTAAAAATGCTAAGTGCCCGTTATTCTGAACCAAAAATTTGCATTTATCTCAATGGTAATCATCTCCTTATATATCATATTAAATGACACTTCTAAATATCAACTGTAAACCCCCTTTTTTTGCATTTAATTATTAACCATTTAACTCCTTATTTTCTGCTGAGTGGCTCCATAGTGTAGTGGCTTACACATTTGGTTGACAAGCAAAAGGTTATTGGTTTGGTTCCAGCTACAGATACAAATCTCCTTGGGGGATACCCTTCTCAGGAAGGGCATCTGGCATACAACTCTTCCAAATCAAATGTGTGGTGACCCCTTGTGACAAGGGAGCAGCTGAAAGTAGCTATTATTACAGATAACTGTTATAAATATTAGCATGCTCATCATAATGTTCTTTTGCTAAAGCTCATTTGCCATACCAGATTCCATCATTATTATATTTTTTGTAATAGCTTCTGTTGTTTCTTGCTTTTGTCGATATTTTTGCAGTTGTTGTGTCCATTGGATTTTTTCTTTGTCCTTCCTTTTCAGTGTTTGTTACTTTGTATTCATCACCACTGGAGTTGGGCTTTTTTAAACAATAAATTATTCAGGAAAACTGAATAGTTATGACAATTAAACATTTCTAAACATAAGAAGAATAGATGAAATTAAATGTCTTCTTCTTCCATAAAAACTGAAAATAAGTAAATTTTCTGACAAAACGTTTTTTTCACAACTTTTCAAAAGTTTTATTTAACCACTTTCTGTTTGGTCTGACCCTCAATTAAAGAGAACAGGACTGAAATAATGCCTTAGATTTACTGCTTCACTGTTTTCAGAAAACACTGCGTGTATTGCTGAAGCTTTGATACATTAAATTTAAGTGTTTATCATTCAGCTGTGATTTCAGTATGAGCTGCTTTCATCAAAGAAACAACAATACCTGTTTGATTAAAGTGGTGTTCAATTAACATGTAATTTACTAGTGATGATGAGCTCTAAACAGTTGTATGTCTTGTGTGGCACTGAGAGAACTTTATCAAAGCAGAGAAAATTACTCCAATTATATTATCGAGGACAGCTTAGGCTTGCAAACTACAATTTTTTTTAAGTGACTGCCTGCAAAATAAAGTTGTTGGAAGTGTTGGATTCAGGGTTTAAATAAATGAGGGCCTTCATGCTGCTTCTTAATTCTAACCATTCAGCCACTTTCTCCCAACTTTACGTGCAGTTTTTGGAAAGGTGCAGGATTGAGTCCTTATCTTAAAGTAAATGCATTGTTTGAATATGGCTTCTTGGTTAGATATAAATACCCTTAAGTTTTACCTGACCCTGAGAAGGTGTTTGCTGATGAGAGGCTAGACAAGAGTACAGAAGTTGTTGGGAATATTATTTGTAAGTGTTGTTACAAAGGTACTATTCATACTGTATAAAAGTTTGATTTTCAGTTTAGATGGGCAGGAGGAGGAAATAACCTAAAGCAAGAAGTAATTCAATCAAAAGAACGATCATGTGAAAAAGAAAGTTTTCACATGACTCTATGCACCTTATTTATTTTCTTTTCAGGTTCTTTTTCTGCTGTAGATTTGTTGGTGTGCTTGAGATCATTGTCCTGTTGCATGACTCAGTTTCAGCCAAGCTTTAGCAGTTGGACAGATGGCCTCAAATTTGACTCTAGAATACTTTGGTAAACATGGTCGACTCAATGACTGCAAGGTGCCAAGTTTCTATGGCTGCAAAACAAGCCCAAATCATCACCCTCCACCACTGTGTTTGACAGTTGGTATGAAGTGTTTTTGCTGATATGCTGTGTTTGGTTTTCTTCAAACGTGGTGCTGTGCATTATGGTCAAACATCTCCACTTTGGTCTCATCTATCCGAAGGACATTGTTCCAGAAGTCGTGTGGTTTGTTCAGATGCAACTTTGCAAACCTAATCCATGCTGCCATGTTCTTTTTAGAGAGAAGATGCTTTCTTACTAGTTCAATCTTTTTCTAATTGTACTGTCAGGAACTTTAACATTTAACATGCTAACTGAGACCTGTAGTGTTTGAGATGTACAGTACTATACAAAAGTCTTGAGGTACCCCTCATGTCTTTATATTTTGTAGAAAAATGGGAAATAGATGCAGTGATTTATTGGTACATCCAAACATACATGGAAACACAGTACATAAGGCAAAAACAGAGTTTATACAATTCTAACAAGCTTGAAAGTCAATATTTGGTATGACCACCTTTATTTTTCAACACAGCCTGAACTCTTTCAGCTTTCTTGTAATTTCTTTAAGTAGTCAAGAAATTACAGAAATTAGTAGTCAGGAATAGTTCTCCAGCCTTTTGTTCGGTTCTCTGTCAAGAAGATCTCACACTGCTTCGATAATGTTGAGGTCCAGGTTATGGAGAGGCCAATCCATGACTGAGAGTGTTCCATTGTGTATTTTTCTATCCAGGTATGCTTTAACTGCTTTGTCAGTGTGTTTGGGATCATTGTCATGCTGAAAAATGAAGCCGTTGCCAATCAGATGGTATTGCATGGTATTGCATGGTGGATCAAAATCAGTACCTTTCACAGTTCCTTATAATTCCTTTAATTTTGACAAGATCCCCAACACCACTGGCTGAAACGCAGTCCAAACCATGATAGAACCTCCACCGTGTTGTAAAGATGGCTGTAGACACTCACTGTTGTACCTCTCTCCTGACCTCCTCTGCACATATTGATGATGATTTGAACCACAATTTTCAAATTTGGATTTGTCACTCCATAAGCCCTATTGCCACTGATATTCAGTCCAGTTCTTGCATAATTTGGCATACCTCAGCCTTTTCTCTCTGCTGCCCTTCCTTAAGAATGGCTTCCTGACAGCCACCCTTCCACTGAGACCATTTCTGACGAGGCTTCAGCAAACAGTAGATGGATCAACTGAAGGGCCAGATGCATCTCTTATGTCCTGTGTCAGGTCTTTGCTGGATTTTTCCCTGATTCTTCAGGACATTTAGATACTGACAGATACTGTTCATTAGATACTTTCATTGTAGATAGATTTTTAGGTCTGCCGTGTGTTGTTTTGTCCTCCACTTATCCAGTCTCCTCGAATTTTTCAAGGACATTGCACCCAGTGCACAGATATGACAAGTTTTCAGCTAATAGCTCTTTGGGAATCACCTTGTTGGTGAAAAAAATTTTTTTTTATGCCCGTTAAACTGTGTTATCTTTGGGACGTTTTGTAGATTCAACTAAAGAAATTAGAAAAAATTATATATTTTTGTTAGTAACCCGATGCCTACAACCAATTTAAAATAGGATCTTTGTTAAGTTGTCTGTTATGTGTTGACACAACACTGGTTCATCCCTTGAGTTAGGTGCCTTTTTATGCTTGAATAATTCATAGGTCAGTGTTAAGTAGCTTAACCAACAAAAAAAAACATTCCTCTGAGAATGATCAGGTGCAAGGAATGGACTGGAAATGTGTGAATAACCAGCCAATACCCAAAGAAAAACTTTGAAAGATCTTTTGAAACTCTGAAGAACTATTTCTCAAGACCAGTTTGAAAAAAATGACATGATAGAAGGCTTCTCAGTGTCGTCTACACTTCATCCTCTCCTACCAATACTTAGGTGGTGGTGTCCCTCGACACCGAGAAGGCCTTTGATAGAATGGGGTGGGACTACCTCTTTTTCTCTTTGCGACAGTTCGGTTTTAGTGATCATCTCTTGGATCAAATTACTGTACTCCTCTCCCCAAGCATCAGTCTGTACAAACTCACAACCTTCAGATCCATTGCCCCTCTTTCGTGGCACATGTCAGGGATGCCCACTCTCTCCCCTGCTGTTCGCGCTTGCTATTGAACCACTCTCAGTAGCATTAAAATCAGATCAAAGCTTTAAAGGAATACAGAAGTGGGGTTTTGAACATTGGGTCTCTTTATATGCTGATGACCTCCTCTTGTATGTGAGGGACCCCATATCAAGTATTCTACCCATTCTTTCACTTCTAGAATCTTTCAGCAGTTTCTCCAGGGATAAACTGAACATCTCCAAAAGTGAATTTTTTCCAATTAATCAGCTGGCCATGGAACTCCCTCCATCTTCCTTACCTTTCAGAGCCACATGAAATATTTAGGTAGAACGGTTACACAATCTATTTGTGCATTAAAAGAACAAACCTTTTCCACCTTAACGGCTACAGCCAAACTTGATCTTCATAGATGGAACTGCTTACTGCTGTCTCTAGCTGGCAGGATACAGATGGTAAAAATGAATTTCCTATCAAGGTACCGTTATTTATTTCAGTGACTATAAATATTTCTTCCCGAGTCATTTCTTGCTTGTCTAAGCAGTATAATTTCTTTCTTTGTCTGGGTTGGTAAGCGTGCCAGGGCAAATAAATTCTTACTCCACAGGAAAAGGACTTTGGGTGGTCTAGGATTACCTAACCTTCAAGGCCATTACTGGGTGGCTAATGGGCAAAACGTACTCTGGTTCGCTTCACCTCAGAATAGCTGGTGTCAGAACAACTCTTGCTCTACCTCACTTCAAGTA
Source organism: Paratilapia polleni (assembly GCA_015106735.1). Lineage (NCBI taxonomy): Eukaryota > Metazoa > Chordata > Actinopteri > Cichliformes > Cichlidae > Paratilapia > Paratilapia polleni. The sequence goes on along the minus strand of VUQI01025635.1, from coordinate 15,372 downwards.
CTGCCATGCAGTACCCTGCCACTATCCCCTGCAAATTTCACATCCAACCCCATTGTAATAAGCACTTTAAAAATATGGAACACGACTAGGTGCCATTTTGGATGGCTCACCGTTCCCCAAGCAACCCCCCTTTGTAATAATGATTTATTTGTACCAGCTACAATTTATTTACATTTTGCCACTTTAAAAAATGAAGGTCTTTGGTGCCTCGGAGTCTTGTACATAAATGAGCTTTTTGCTTAAATTTATGGAGCACAGATTTCTTTCATTATTTTCAATTACGTGACTTTGCTAGGACCCACTCACCCCAGTTCCCTCAAATTCTACCCCCTAGTGGCATAGATCTAGTGCTTAAGGTAAAAACTCTACCCAAGGGTCATGTCTCACATCTTTATAACCTGTTATCTCCAATTAAGGAATCAGCAGTGAATAAGACCAAAATTGAATGGGAAACTGAACTACAAATCAACATCACGTATACTTTCTGGAGGAAGACTCTGAGTGCTATTAAATCTTCCTCCAGTTGTGCCAGACTTTCTCTAATACAGTTTAAAGCGCTTTTCTGACTTCATTACAGCAAAGAGTAACTTTTCAGACTTAATCCAGACAGAACCAATGAAGCATGTAACAGATGCTCCCAAGTCCCATGCAATTTGACACACAAGTTCTGGACATGCTCTAAACTATCTAGTTACTGGCAGTCATTTTTTTAATCTATTCCTGACATTTTAGGCTTAAACATCAATCCATCTCCTGACATAGCAATTTTTGGCGTGTCTCCTGATGAACTAGTAACTACATCTATTCAGGATAATGCTATTGTCTTTGCCTCACTGATAGCTCGGAGGAAGATTCTTCTTTTGTGGAAATCATCTCAACCACCTTCCTTTAAAGCTAGGCTGCATGACATTTTCTGTCTATTAAAGTTGGAGAAAATTAAGTTCAGGATTAGAGACTGCTTCTGTAAATTTTACTCTCACTGGAGGCTTCTGCTCAACTACTTCAACCACCTTACCTCTAGTGAGGTGGCTCCATAATGTTATCTTGTTGCCCAGCTTACACTTAATCATCGCCTTGTCTGCCTGTCTGTCGGTCCCCTAATAAGACCCCCTTAACTCAGAGTAATACAGAACATACAGTATGAGTGGGGGAATAACCCCACTCTTTACACTGATTCAACCTGGATGCGAGTGGCATTAATTAATCAATCAGGACCAGGTAACCATGATTTCTTCCTTATTTCTCATCTACAATTCAATGTTGAATTTATTTATCTATTTATTATTAATTTTATTTATTTATTTATCTTTTATACTATTATATGTATATATACATGTATGTAGAGGGCTTGTTTTTCCTTTGCTCTTGCCTTGATGAGATTGTGTTGGGATGTGGGAGGTCCAGGGGTTGGGTGGGGAGGGTGTTTGTTCATGGAAGGGGTGGCGGATATTTGAAAAGTACTGACAATACTAATGTACACAGCTGTAACTTGGTTTTGTGGGGGAAAAATTACATGAAAGTCTGGCTCCTTGGAAGCAAAATATAAAGAAATGTGGGGTGGCTCAAGACTTTTGCACATTACTGTAGCTCTTTGGTTTTTTGGAGTTTCTCTGAGCATTGCATGGTCTGACTATGAATGTGAATTTGCTAGGACGTCCACTCCTGGGAAGATTGTGGCATTGTGTTAACACACAGCATAATGCTGACCAGCAAACTGCCAAAATTTCTGCTTTTATACAGCTCCTCACACTTGCTGATGATCAATTAATCAAGTGCATTTGATTAGCAGCACTTACCTTCTTAATTCCTGTGGAAGCAATAAGGGTGCACTTAGTTTTTCACAGGACTACATAAAACCTTCTTCACATGAATGTATATCTGGCTATGAAGGAATTAAATTTACTGCTGAAAAAAACAACACAAGAAACCAGTAGAAATCAAAGGTAAAGTATGTTTTTATGTACGATGTGTAATCTAAAAGGTTCTGCTCCATAAAAATCTTCTCTGAATTTGGCAGATCTCCCCTTCAAACCCATCTTGAGACAGTTTCCCCTCTGGCTGCTGTTGTTAAAACCCTTCCCGGAAGTCCCATTGTGACCACTTACACTGTGAGCTCTTCAATTGGACCTCAAATGTGTGTAGAGAGCAAACATCAACTTCTGTTTCAAAAAGAACTGAATGTTCTGTGTAGGGTCAACACTAGAGCTGGGTCTCTGGCTATGACCAAGCAGTTTTCAGTCCACAGTTTCCAACTCCAGCAATGTCATGTGAGGAGTGAGATCAGGACCATGCTCATCATTTTTTCTCAACATTCATTGGGTTGTGCACCAAACTGACCTGAATGGACCTGAAAACCTGAAGATTTGTTTCTCCCTGCAGCACATTCTGTTCTTTCAAGAGCTTTTCAAAACTAAAGGATTGTCACAAAAGAAAAAAAAATCCACTGAGCATGTTTACTCTGGGTATTGAGGGGATAAAAATCTTCAATTTGAAGCATCAAGCTGCAACTCATGCAAAAGATTGTTGGCAGCTCCACTTTGGTGCTGCAACTGGTGCTTCAAAATGTGTTTCCTAATGCAAGATCTGGTAATCAGTGACCTCAGGCAGACAAGCAATCTGTCAGTCAGTATCTTGTCTAAAGGGTTTTTTTTTCTCATCTCTTTTCATTTTGCCAAATTCCCATGAAACCATTTCTCTCCTCTTTCTGTCTCTTTCACCTTCCCCAGACAGGTCTTTTGTCTTACTTTGTCCATTTTTCTTTACACAGACCACCATCCGATCCTTATTTACTACATCTCACTTCTATGTCATTAGCAGGCTCACACCAGACAGTACCACAAGTGATAGTTTTGCATCACTTTTTTTTTTTTTTTGAGATCTCTCTAAAGCAAAGCACTTAATCCCAAAGTGTTAAAAAATGCATATTCACTGTCAGGATGCTTCTACAATGTGTGTAAACTGATGAAATATGGAGCAGATTCTTGCTGGAAACACTAAAAGTGCTCAGTCACAAAACAAAACCTAGACAAAAACATGTATGCTCCAGGGCATGTGCACACTCAGTCACAAACATAAAGACACAGACATGCAGGCTGAATATTAAATCGTAGTGTCTTGTCAATATTTACATCCTTGGGGAGAATCATGTTTCCAAGTTTTGTGGAAAATAAACTGAAGAAATGCAATCGCATTGCTGTGTCCTTACAGTAGCTGCATATCTGCAGCGCAAACATGTGGAGCTAATATAAATGACAACACATGGCTTCCATGGCATGGTCACATAGACCAGGCATGTTTGTAAAAATGACCCGAATCACAGTACTTTTTACTATTGTATATATAACCCAAGTACTTATACAACTACCAATACATTCTTTTGACTTCAAAATTAGCAGCATAAAATCAGAACCACAGGTGTCCATACTTTATATACCACAGACTGCATATAAAAGATGGACACAGCCACAGTGACATCACCAATTTGTTAATGGATTCACTTTTTTTTTTTTTTCCTGAAGCCAGACGTGACCACATCAGCTAACACTAACAAATTTGGTTGGTAAGCTGCACTGCACAAACACAGATACCCACTAAGTGACACATAAAGGAAATATGAGAATTTTACTTGCCAAAACTGAAGCACTGATTTCTGGAATGGGCTGTACAATTAACTGAAAAGAAGGCCATATTACCTCGCTGTATTTGCATTAAAAAGGTGCCAACACTACAAACATAGTCAAGAGGCCCAGTTCCTTGACTCAATATAATATATATATATATATAATATATTATAATAATTCACCCCTGTATAGTTGTTAAAAAGCGAAGAATTAGTTATAGAGACGAAAACTGTTTTTTTTTTTTTTTGTAGCAGTCTGTAAACATGTTTATTTCTGCTGTGAAGTTGGACATTTTAACATGGGAGTCTGTGGGGATTGACTCAGTTT
>VUQI01025635.1:0-11405 GCA_015106735.1 Paratilapia polleni | reverse complement strand
AGGAGGAAATTAGCTACAGAGACCAAAACTGTTTTTGTAGCAGTCTGTAAACATGTTTATTTCTGCTGTGAAGTTGGACATTTTAACATGGGAGTCTGTGGGGATTGACTCAGTTTTGGAGCCAGCACCAAGTGGACAACTGTAGTTTTTTTTCTTCTACATTGGGTTTGTTTTTCAGTCTCAGTGGTTGCTGCTTCATTTAAGCATATTATGGGACAAAGCTCTCTGAAAGCTGGGATTCAGTTAATGGCAGCTAGATGATTGCTGACTGCTACAGCGCCCCCTGTACTGCTGGAAATGGCCACTCATGCTTTCAATGCCATAAATGTTAAAATGTTTATAAATGTTACATATTATGTTAGACTTGGTTATTTACAGGTCTTTTCTGCCACTTTTGTGAAGCCCATTATTTAAGAAATGATAATAATACATTTTATTTCTATAAAAATATTATATAACACTGGCAAGTTTAATTATTTACTGTTCTTGAGAGTGCTAGCAGCATTTTTTTTTCTTTGCTTCTTTCACTTCCTGTACATGAAAGCATTTTCTGAGCTGTTTTCTCACCACAAGAAGTTCTTGTTTAGAGTGCTTCTCGGAGCATGACACTTGTTGGATGTGTCTCGACCTAAAATGTGATTCAGAAGTCAAGCGTTAAATCTCAACCCAACATTTATGGTTATTGACCAAGTTATCATCTGATGCACATAACAGTGAACTCTTGGGATCTTTAGAGTCCTCCCAGTTCATGGATGATATCAGAAAACAGACAAGGCCTAGTTCTCAGATGAGCCGGGGACTCAGCAGACCCAAAACTGACCTTTGTCCTCAGAATGGAAATCATCTACCAAGCTTTCCTCACCTCAACACACTTAGATGCTAAATCCTCAGTGCATGCACACTGCAGTTGACATGCTTGTCAGTTTGTTAATGTTCCTGGCGTAGCCTCTCTGTTTGCTTCTGTTTGATTTCATAAAGCCATTTTGTGTTTTCTCACTTTAGGAAACACGTGTGAAATCAGTCAAACAGCTCTGGCAATATGACAATATGTGCTGGAATATAGCTGACTGCTTTGTGAGTTTTCTATTCATTTACACCAGAAAAACAAAATCAACAGGAAGCAGCGTCTGGCTCCTATCACAGCCCGAAGCAGATGCTGCGTAGGCCTGAATTCAGGAGTGGCACCTGTGTTTTTTTGTTCAGCTTAGCTAAAAAACACTGAATCATCTCTGGCTATTATTTTGGCCACTACTAAATGACTTAATACCAACCTACTGAGGCCATGGACTGGTGATATCTATGGGAGTGATAACAACTGATAATAGCCATTCAGTGGGTTGATGACATTCAAAGCTCTGATTATAGCAGTATATAGTAGTAGTAACGGCAAATGTGGAAGATAGCTGCAAGTTCCAAAAATCGAGTTATTAGATGTACATAAGACACTTTTCATCGATTGCCATAATAAAGAAACTCCAACAGTAGAGTACTTTCACAGAGAGGAGTCACTATCAATGCATTCTTACATTGTTCATTTAAAACATCCACAGTCATTTGGAGGACCTCTGCATCAACTGATGGAGGATTTGGGGTACTGAGTCAAACAGCAACAGCAATGATAAATTTCTTCAGCTCAGTTCAATATTCAGGCTACAGAAATGTTCCTTTGCGGTCACATGTCTAGAATTACACCACTTTTCAACCCCAGCTAGTGCAATTCCTCCACATTTCTTCTTACCACTCAGATTAACACCTCTGTCCACCTGAAAAGTCCTGAAGCCAGGTATGGTCACACTGTGGCCCGGGAAGTGTGAGTGTGGCAACATCTCTGTGCAACGCTTCACGAAGCACATCAAACTACACCCAGTGTGTTCCCTCTGGTCTTAATCAGCTCACTGAGCTTGTCCACATTATTGTCCAAACACCTCACATTCCGCATGATTATGTTCATTTCCAAGAGTGTAATGCAAAGAAAAACCACTATTAGACTTGTAAAACTTGACTTTACAAGATACAGAAACAAAATGCACATTTCACCTTTGCAGAAATCACAATGAGCAAGAAAAATCAACTATCAGGTGATAAAGTCTTTAAAATAACAATAAATAAATAAACAACAACATAACACAGGGTATGCTTTTTGATCCACAGGTCACTATTCTGTGGGTGTGGAGTGTTTCAGATTCAGCCCTTTCTCATCACTTCCAGGCTACGTCCACACATACACGGGTACTTTTTAAAATGGGGATTTTTCCAAGTTCATTTTGAAAAGTATCTCCGTCCACACGAAAACGTGAAAAACGATCTCAAGTACTGTCGAGAGCATGGTAAAGCAACAGATGGGGATATAACCCTAACTGTGAAGAAATGTTGGCCAGTCAAAAGCCCGCAAACAATAACACAGCGCACAGTGTGACATCAAAAAGAGGAGATTAAGACACACACTTGAAGTTGTGAGAAAAAATCTCCGTTTTCCTCGTCCACATGTAAACGGAAAAACTGAGTTTCTGAAAATCTTCACTCTGGCAGGAGTTTTTCAAAAGCTACATTTTCAGTGATTCAAAACGCAGTTTATGTGTGGACGAAAAGCCAAAATGCATAGAAAAAGCTACGTTTACCAAAATACCTGTGGACGTGTGGACGTAGCCCCAGTTTTAAAAAACCAAATGCTAAGCTTGCTCAGCTGTCTCAATGTCACTGTGGGACACTGAGACATTGAGTCCATCATTTATATACAGTCTATATGGTATGTAGTAATTGAGCTGCAGTGGGTGACATAGTGAAGCATTATTATCAACAACACACCAACTGTTGACACATACACCACCCTCGAGACTCAGCACTGTTTAAGCACCAAATATGGATTATCCAATGCAGAAAAAAGTTCAAATTCACTTCATCTTGCAAGCAGCATTTCCACAAAGACTAGCATTAACAAAAATGAGATTTTTCCCTTAAGGATGAAGTTGGGACGCAGGGACTTTTACATGTAAAGTTTAAATTCTACTTTTTGTTTAGTAAAGGAGTCTTTGTTCTACCACTGCTATGATATTGTGCAATTACACTCAAGCAGGCATGCAGTATAAGAACACACAAAGAAAACGACATACATGCAGAGACATGTACACATACACTCACCTCAGTGTATGAGTGTGCTGATTCAGAGTTTCTGACAGGGTCCGGGGGATTTCTCTAATCACCTGGGATGAGGAGGTAGAAAGATACGGTCAGCAGGTGAAGGATGGGCTGCCTCTAAGCTGATCATCTCCTCCCAGGCCTATATTATTATTTCCCAGGTTTCTCCAATTAGGGAGTGCTGATATGGGATCAGTGCACAGATCTCCTACAGTCATCGCTTTCATTACAGAGAGAAGAAGCAGAACCGGGAAGAACCGAGGGACAGGATCAGCAGAATTCCTCAAAAATCCTTCACAAATGAAGCTTCACGGAACTCTGGAGGTCGTTTCAACTCTCTGAGCCCTCGTTTCAGCTTAAGTGAACTTCTGCGATTTCATGTTAAATCCCCGTGGTTTAGTCTTTTAGCAACGTAGCAGCCAGCAACAGAATATTAAAAAAGTGAAACAGTAATTCATCACCTGCAGTGGCTTCTCTTGATGCTTCCACATATAGTTGAAAACATTAGTAAACAAATTTACCCTTACTTCTTTTTTAATAAGTACTTCACCAACTTCTTTCTGTTCCTCCATTTTTAAAACTGTCAGCAGTTAAAGTTTTACTTGAACAAAAACAAGCTCTTCCCCAATAACCTTATAATAGATCGCACCTGTCTGTCAGGTTATCATGTATCTGAAAATAACAGAGCAGGCAGGGTTTTGTTTTGGTTTTTTTGCACACTGTAGTGGGGTTGATAAGAAAAAAAGGGTCATAAGTCACTGATTTTCTTCAAAAGCTGAATCGGTGTTTATGATGGATTGTTGTGTTTTGACACCTGATATTGAGGCATCAACCAAAAACATCACAGAAAATCAGATTAAAACTCTCACCATCACACCATGAGAAATACCTTGTAATATTAGACCAAACAAAAAAAAGAATATTAATGCTTAGATTAAAAAATGAGCAGTCACTAATCGCTTGCCTCAAACAATTCAGGAAATTTCAGGGCAAAATTAATAATATATTTACATTTTTAAATTTTTCTTCCAAAACCTAGTAGTGTGTAATCAAGACAAAACAACAGTGTTTTGTGAATTGGAAAGCATGGATATTTTCATCCCTGTTTGGCTATGTTTAGGCATCTTAAGATTCATGGAAAAATCAAGGATCGCATTAAAATACAAGACCACTGCTGTCATTGTTACAACAATAAACATGGTTGGTTTTTTATTGTTTCCAATTAAAACCAACCATGACCCAACCTGATCCAGCTTGACCTCCTCCACATGGACTTTGTGGCTGTATAAATTTGTTGCCTCACCTCCTCCTTTGCTCCCATCATAATTGTGAAGGCAGCAAGAGAGCACTGTCACAATACAAAGATCAAAATACCCAATTATGGGTCAGAATAAGAAACTCACACAAATAACCTATGGGTTTGTTTTATGGGAAGACAGTGTCTTTCATGCCAAAACATTAGCAGAAGCCTGCATACCAGACATCGTTCCGACCAGAGAGAACTGCTTAGTATGGTTTTATAAAATAGCATATGAATAACATAAAAAGTCATTATATTACGATGCATTTCATGGTTTTTGCATGTCATGTCATGACAAGAAAGATTCCCTAACCCAGACCGTTACATTTTCAGAATCATTTAACACTGAAAAAGACAGACAAAAACTTAGAATGTGCCGACCATTCAACCATTCCCCTAATCGTTTACTTTAATTCAATTCAACGGTGCAAGTTCAGTTGAGGCTGAGGAACCCCACTGAACAATCACAACATTCCCTATGAGAAAGCACTAACAACAGGGGATGAAGAGCTACTTCTTGACAGGAACAGGCCTCCTGGACAAGCGATCCAAGCAGTTATGCTAGGTAGGCTTGCATTGGCTACTAGGGTCTAATTAGCTATAGCAGCTTTTGATTTGTTTCCATAGACAGTATAAAACATGGACGTAACTTTCAGGTCTGAAAAATGAAGCCAATGAGGAAGTGCCTAAAAACCTGCATTCTATCTGAAGGCCACCAGATGGCGATAGCTGTGGTTGCAAAAAGACTTCTGTCCTATAGAAGTCTATGGGAAAAAGGCTTTCTTTCTTGACCTCTGTAAACACTTTGCGCTGAGTTCATGGTTTTAGTCACTCATTTTGGGTCATACTAAAAGTTTAATCCATATTGTAAAAACGAGGATTAGTATTATTAGTAGATTAGTATTTTCCACTCGCTCATTGGCTAATGCCTTGTCAGTCACAAGGCATTAGCCAATGAACAAGCTGTTTCACAGTCAGACCAGCCCCTCCTCGTAACATCCGGTTTCTTGCAACCAAAATGGCGAGGGCAAAAATGCTCATCTCGAGGCTTCAAAATATTCAGAAACCAATGGGTGATGTCACGGTAGCTACGTCCATCTTTTATACTGTCTATGTTTGTTTCCCACACTGAAACAAAGATGTGCTTCTAGCAGTAGCTGGGAACACAGCTGGAAGCATGCGGCATTATTTGTAAAGAAGGAATAACTAAACATTTAATATAGAGAGCAAAAGAGTGCAAGTGAACCAGAAGGAGAGCTGTGGGTTATTTATATTTATTATATTTATTATTATTATTTATTATATTATATTTATATTTAATAAATTAGTAATATATTTGCATTTTCTTATTTTTCTTTCAAAACTTAGTCTAAAATTACGACTACCAAGCAGCTGCTGCTGCTTACTACTAAGCTAAGTTAGCTGACCAAAAATACCCCAGTAAATTTCCATCAAGTGTGGAACTGGCAGAAGACAATCCAGAAATAGCTGCTTTAGTAAGGCATGTATACTCTACAGTTTAAAATCAGTTGCTATGCAGAGAGATGCATTATTAAATGAGCCTAAATATCAGTTAGCAGCACAACAGGACATGACAACAGAAGTAACACAATATGCCTTACTGCGAATATCAGAGAACCAACAGCAAGTGGCCATTTACTCTGTGACTCTGACCATCTCTAATCTAAAGATTTAAGCAGTTAAGTTCTGGGCAATGTTACCTTGGTTCCTCAGATTAGTGACCTCTAAGTCTTGTAGTGTTTATAATATGTGTCAGTGGATGTTTTGTACATTTTAATGACTGTCGGTGTCACAGGATATCAGTGAAGCAGTCCCCTAACAATACAAAGTGTAAAAACACTGTATGAATAAACTGTCACGTCAATGTAGAAATGCACAAAATATGAATCATGGATGATCCCACCTTCCACACAATTGCAGTGCTTTGCAAAAGTTTTATTCATTAAAAGAAAAGCAAGAATGAAGAGTGAATTAAAAAAAAAAGCTCAAGCTACTTGGCAGATAGGTTTTTCTAGGAGACGTTGTCTCACTTGTTCTGAGCATCTTCTGTCTCTTTACGTGATCGTAGACTGACTCTTTGATGTTGAGATCAGGGCTCTGTGGGAGCCTGATGAATTAATTTTGGACCAAGAGTCATGCTTGATGGTATTGCATAATGGATACAAATGTATTAATGCAGGGCTTAAAACCTCTTCTGCACAATATTCTACATTCAGTCATAGAGCCTCCTGTGTCTTTAACATTTTTTAATAAATACAGAATATAGTGCAAGTTAGAGTAGTGAGAGACAAGTTGTGCATTAAAGGCGTACCAGCAGCACTAAGTGTTGTGACACTGTCATAAGATGAAGATGTAGTGAGGTTGAAAGGCTGTAAAAACATTTTCCGGCAGCAAAATCCAGTGTCAGTGGTGACACACCTGTACTGGATCCTTTAATGGCTCCCTTTTAGATTGGGGAATAAAAATACAGTTTAAGGAATTAGCAGCTCAGTGGAGTGGAGATGCGTAGCATATGGAGGTTTAAAAATGTAGACGAATCAGCAGCTTTTACTTAACGGCAAGTCATGAAAATGCTTTCAAACTAAGACTTACTGAGTGTGAACATGGGCTGCAACAGTCTCGGTGTGTGTATTTGCATGTGACAGAATGTAATGTAACACACATAAAGCACATAAGCTCAAATGGCTCAGTTTTCAAGGAAAAAAGGCACCCCCCCACCACCACTCACATCATCCACTACCACTGCAGCGTGATCTCTCACATGCACATGACTCTGCTGGTTACGCTTACTATATCAACACATATACAAGGGTGAAGGTTGCATGGGCTTGTACATGGGCTTGTGTGTTACATTTCAACCTAATTATGGGACTTAGTTCCCACCTTTTCTATCATAAACAGCATGATCTATCATCTAAGAATAGACAGTAACCTTTTCGAGCCACAACAACCTGCTTCCAAACTGCAAGTATATTGCTCTAAGATAGTCAATTCAACCTGTACTAGCATGAATATTCACAACTATTTGTCCTTTACAAGGCTCTGCTCAAGGCTATGAGAAAACCATGCCAAATTAAAGTTAAAGTAGCCACTGCGTGGGAGCTCAACACTAATTAAAAACAAGAACCAACAAGGAACAAAACATTAATTTAACCTTGGTGTCAGGTGAGCATGCAATAACTGCAGAGAACAACTTCTTTCCTGTTTCTCTCTTTACAGTATACAGTATACAGTTTTGTAATTTTGCCTCTGTACACCACCACAGTGGATTTTAAATTGTAACAATCAAGATGTGACTGAAGTGCAGACTTCCAGCCTTAATTCAAGGGGTTCAAACAAAAGTATTGCATCAGGTCCAAAGAGATGTTGATGCAAGTGAAGAATCCCATCATTAGGCTGAAAAACCAAAATATGCCTATCAGAGAAATGGCAAAACCTTTAGGAGTGACCAAATCAACAATCTGGCACATTGTTTAAAAAGAATGAATGTACTGGCCAGCTCAGAAACACCAAAAGGCCTGAAAGACCACAGACGACTACTAAAGTGGGTAATGGTAGAATTATCTCAGTGGTTAAGAAAAACGCCTTCACAACATCTAGCCAAGTCAAGAAAACTCTAGAGGAGGAAGCCATATCATTGTCATGTCATGAATGTAAATACAGAGGGTTCACACCAAGGTGCAAACCACTGGCTACACTCAAGAACAGGAAGGCAAGATCAGACTTGCACAGTTCTGAAAAAAAAAATGGACAGATGAAACCAAGATTAACCAGAATGAACCAGAGGAGGAGGAAAGGAACAGCTCACGATCTGAAGCATACCACGTTATCTAGTGGAGGCAATGTTATGGAATGGGCATGTATGGCTGCCAGTGGAACTGGGTCACTAGCAGGATGAATTGTGAAGTGTACAGGGCTATACTCTCTGCTCAGATTCAGACAAATGCTGCAAAACTGATCAGATAGAGCTTCACAGTGCAAATGGATAACGACTCAAAACATACTGCAAAAGCAACTCAAGAGTTTCTTAAGGCAAAGAAATGGGATATTGTTCAATGGCCAAGTCACTCACCTCATCTCAAACCAATAGAGCATGCTTTTCAGTTGCTGAAGTCAAAATACAAGGCAGGGAGGCCCACAAACAAGCAGCAACTGAAGGTGGACTAAATATAATATATATATATATAATGGCTGTAGTTCCTAAACAGTTAATGCAATACTTCTGTTAAACCCCTTGAATGAAAGCTGAAAGTCCACACTTCATCCACATCTTGATTGCTTGATTTAAAATCCACTGTGGTAGTGTGCAGAGACAAAATTACAAAAATTACATCATTGTCCAAAAACTTCTGGTAGTTATAACTATACAGTAGTTTCAGAGGAGGAACGTTTCTTCACACTGTCATGAAATTAAACAAAAATTCTTTAACAGGAACTTTATCATTACAGGAACGGCAGCCACTTCAACAAAGACTATACCACAACCAGCCACATTTGGCCCCTCAGTCAAAGAAGGCAAAAGACTCCAAGTTACCGCAGCCGCTGCATGAGCACAACCTCACTTGTCATTCTGGTAATGCAGTGAGAGAGCTACGCCCTCCTCCTTAATTTAATTAGATTTTCATCTTTTGAGAAAACACTATTCATTCCCCACATGTGGCTCAGGGCCACCCTGCTGACAGAGACTGAGCTGTGAATGCATGACACTCTTACCAATGTCACTTTTGTTAATCACTCCTTTACTATTCTACACGGAGAGCACAAGAATACAGTGCCCATTACACATACCGCCACCCAATTAGAACAGAAATGTGAATTAATGAACAGGTCAGGGCAGGTTAATGAAGGGTGGTGCTGATCTGCTGAGGACTCAAATTAAAAACTGTATCCTCTGTCCGAATAAAGTTTTATTCAGGCAGCTTCTCCCTCCGACTTGCTATTATCATGTTAGTGCTGTCTTGTGTTTGTGCTATCACACTTTAAATTATAATGCAGCGCTGAGCTGCTGCTGTGAGGGTGGACAGCGGGGTGTCATATTTTATGGGCCGCTGTGAGCCTGCGGCGTTGTCACCTCCTGAACACAGCTTTATGTTTTATGCAAAGAAAATTACATAAACCAGTTACAGCAGGAAGAGGCAAAGAGGCTGAAATGATCAGAATAATCACAAATGGCTACTATTTCAGATTTATTTGGCTTTTACAGGTAAATTAATGTTCTTCATCACTTTAGGGCAAAACTATCAGCACCTTGAGATAATTTCATATTCTGAAAATACACTGCTCCTAACAACTTTAATAAAAGCTGCCCATGGATTTTTTTATGGTACAATTTATTAATTAGTCAGTTTGTGAATGATGACTTTATAGCCATCCCCGAGGTAAATTTACCTTAATGCAACACAGGCCTTGGCACCACAACTAAAGTAAAAGTGGTTTACATAATAAGACTGTCAGCTGTTAGTTCCTATTGTACTGTAATATTTTAGTGTTCCTACTGTAAGCTCTATAAAGCAAAATAGCATACAGATTAAAATATTAGGAGATACCTTAACGTATTTCTTCTGTTAAATTACAGTGAAGTACTGGAAGTTGGATTTGCCAGCAATAAAAAGTTTTTACAGTGCACCCACTGTAATCATTTTTTAAAATTGTAAAACATTACAGTTAGAGTACATTAACATTACAGTACTGTATAGAGTATGTGCTTTACAGTATAATAGTGTCAGCTGTTTGGTTGACATCATGCTGTAATTTTGTTCCAGCTTTAACAGCAGTATATTACTGTGAAATATATGCAAGTACTGTAGAACTTTACAAAACAGGTCCTCAATCTGGCCTTATGTCATATCTTCATCCATGTTCTCTGAATTGATTGATCGTCTTAAAATATATATAGTGGGTTCAGAAAGTATTTAGACCCCCTTCACTCTTTTCAATTTTGTTATGTTGCAACCTGATGCTACAGTCGTTTAAATGTTTGTTTTTTTCTCACTAATCTACACTCAGTACCCCATAATGACAAACTGAAAAGACAATTTTAGGATTTTTTGTAAATTTATAAAAAAAAAAAAAGAAAAAGAAATATCACATTTACATAAGTGTTCAGACCCTTTACTTAGTACTTAATTGAAGCACCCTCGGCAGCAATTACAGCCTTGAGTCTTTTTGATTATGACGCAACAAATTTTGTACACCTGGATTGGGGGATTTTCTGCCATTCTTCTTTGCAGAAAGCTCAGTTCAGTCAGGTTGGATGGGGACTGTCGGTGGACAGCCTTTTTTCAGGTCTCTCCAGAGATGTTCAATAGGGCTCAAGTCAGGGCTCTGGCTGGGACACTCTAGGACATTCACAGAGTTGTCCCTAAGCCACTCCTGTGTTGTCTTTGCTGTATGCTTAGGGTCATTGTCATGTGGGAAGGTGAACCTTCGGCCCAGTCTGAGGTCCTGAGTGCTGTGGAACAGGTTTTCATTGAGGATATCTCTGTGCTTTGCTCCATTCAGCTTTCCCTCAACCCTGACCAGTCTCCCAATTCCTGCTGCTGAAAAACACCCACACAGCATGATGCTGCCACCACCATGCTTCACTGTTGGGATGGTATTGGGTAGGTGATGAGCGGTGCCTGGTTTCCTCCAGACATAATGTTTAGAATTGAGGCCAAACAGTTCAATCTTGCATCAGACCAGAGAATCTTGTTCCTCACAGTCTGAGAGTCCTTCAGGTGCTTTTTTGCAAACTCCAAGTGGGCTTTTATGTGTTTTGCACTGAGGAGAGTCTTCCGTCTGGCCACTCTGCCATAAAGCCCACATCTGTGGGGGGCTGCAGTGATGGTTGTCCTTCTGGAACTTAGTCCCATCTCCACACAGGATCTCTGGTGCCTAGTCAGAGTGACTATCAGTTTCTTGGGAATAAATTTTATTACAGTAGATGTCTTTCTGAAAGTGCTGTAAC
>VUQI01025634.1:11328-23668 GCA_015106735.1 Paratilapia polleni | reverse complement strand
GTACAATCCATTATTGTAAATTCAAAAGTTACTAAGAAATGATCAGATAAAAGAGGGTTTTCAGGGAATACAGTTAAAATGTTCAGTTTCTATGCCATATGTCAGGACAAGATCCAGAGTGTGATTAAGGCAGTGGGTGGGCTCATTTACATTTTGAGAGAAGCCAATTGAGTTCAATAATAAATTAAATGCAGTATTGAGGCTGTCGTTTTTGGCATCTACATGAATGTTAAAATCACCCACTATGATTATTTTATCTGAACTGAGCACTAACTCAGATAAAAACTCTGAGTAGGGGCCGGGTGGACGATAACAACAAATAAAACTGGTTTTTGAGTTTTCCAATTAGGGTGGACAAGGCTAAGAGTCATGCTTTCAAATTAATTAAAATTAAAACTCTGTCTGGGTCTTTGGTTGATTAGTAAGATGGAGTGGAAAACTGGCATAAACAGAATGGGGAGAATGTGACCATATTTCACATTTAGCGGAGTGCTGAATTGGGGACAGTAATTTTGGGTGCTCACCTAATAAATTCCTTCAAAGTCTTCATTATATATAGCATGAGTCTGGACAGGCATGGATGTAAACTGCAGATTGACAGAGGCATGTAATCACAAGGCCATAATTTTAGCATTTTAATGTAGTTGCCTCCAGTCACTTGACATCAAAATGGATTTAGGAGCTCCTGGTTGGCAAGTTTGTTTTTAACAGCACTTCTCGGCAGCTATTTCAGCAACTTAAGCTCATAAAAACCTTTCATCTCATCAAAAATGTCAAACTGTTTAAAAAAACACATCATATCTGGTCTCACCTTTCATACCATATTCAGTCAAGTCAAGTGAAGTCACTTTGATGCCCTAATTTGCAACTGATAGCACACTTTTAGGTTGTCGAGTCCTCAAAGAGTCAGGTATTTGACTTTTTGACATTGCACTCATGAGACTGACTAAATAAATAAAGTCAGGTAAATAGATTTGGTCTCTGTAAAATAAAATAAAAAGCCACGAAATTTAGCTGGCAAGGAACTACAAAGCAGGTTACACAGAGCCCTTCCCATTATAAGTATGTGTATTTTATTCTTCGCAGGCTGTCAGGAGTTACTAAAAAGTATGTGTGAGGAGACGCATTGTTGATTCGGTGCCATCTATTTCTTTGTTTTGTTTGGACCTGCAGAGAAAAGATTAGGGCATTTAGATGAGCTACTCAGGGCATCAGTGGTGTGTGGGTTAATTCAAAACTATTTATAACACTTTAAGTTGAAGTCTGTGGAAGTCAAATATCTGACGCATAATATTTTACCTGTTCTTCCAGGATTAAAGCTTGTTTGATTTGTGTTGCAGTGTAAAAACACTTTTCTGTGTAGTTATAAAAACAAATAAACCGTATCCTGGGAATGAGGCCACGGACAGAAAAACGTATTCTGAATCCACTCCATACAAAAGGGAAAGAGCCTCTTTTCTTTTGTTGCAAAATACTCCCTTTATCCCTTTACACTTTCACACCTCATATCAAATACATTCAAGAAAAGCTAACCCTGTGTCGAAACTGTAAGGCAAAGCACCATGCATAATCACAGTTAATCTATACTTCCTTTGTGAATCAAAAGACTCATTTATTATACAAATTTATTTAATTAAAAATAGCTGGATCTTACAAACAAAGTGTATACACCTCACATGATACTGTGTTTTGATACTTTTGTCAAACATGAGCAGTGATCACATGTTATCTCCAAAACAGAGAAATTGTTTTTCTAATTTTCTAAGAAGATATACACTGGAGCCTTCTTTTGTGCAAAAAAAAAAAAAAAAAATTAATTAGACTTAGCTGGGCATGGAGTCCTCAGAAATATTTCCAGTGTTAAATTTGAGGACAAATGTTGTTTTCTCACTTTTAGAGGGCTTAGTGCAGTGGCCTGTAAGAGAAAGGTTTTGTAGTTACAATTTACAGATGTCCTTTAAACACTTTACAAGCAGACAATCATAAAGTTACTGTTGTGAAGAGAAGGTGCCTATAAGGATACACTCAGTGAATGTGCGCACACACATATTCATGCAGATTTTTGGCACCTGTTGAAAACGTGGGTGTGCAGAACGGCACATAGCAGGTTGCAGCTTTCTCAAGCACTGCTCATCCAAACATTATGAGGGAAAAAAATCAAGTTATTTGTCGGAGGAAACCCCCCCAAACACCCTCCAGGTATCTTTGTGACAACCAGTTTGAGTTGTAGACCATCACAGTGATGATATTAGGCAACAGAACTTGTTGGGTGGCCCTGCTTTTTCACCACCTCTTTAAAGGCCTGTTTAAAGGCCAAGACTTTTTTTAGAGTAAAGGTTTGGCACTCATTTGTGATGGCCACACTTAGGGGTAAAAAGCTTGGGGATGCATTAATGTCAATGAACGTCCTTATAAAGACAGGCAAACCTGCATGTAATGCACGTTCAGCTTCTTTCCAGTTTGACTGAATCCTACCTGTTCATGTTTATTGGTATCATTTCCTAGTACAGCCTCTTTTTAAAAATTTTATTCATAAATAATGTATGTATGTATCTTACTAATTATATAAGGTATTAAGGTGCAATTCATCTACTGGAGGCTCTGGTCTTGGTGAGCAAATGGTGGATGTTATGACTCCTTTCACTGCTACGAGAGGCACTGTAGGAGGTACAGCAAAATTGTACCAGCGATCAGAGAAACATGGTCTTTTTTGATCTGGTTTCTGTTTCACCTGCAGCTATTAAAACTAGATAGTGAAAGAGTTATACAATAGGTTTAATGAAGAAACGTGCTCATAAGGGCTTCGGACAGATTGGAACTCAGATGTAAAGAATGTTTAATGCCTGAGCTTGGAATGCAAATGGGATAAATTGGAGCTGGAAGTATTCTACCTTTCACTGCAAGAGTGTCTGTTGCCTTACAAGCATATTTTGCTTGCTTCCACAGCCGTATATTTCTCTGGTAATTAGTGATAAACACAATCCTAGACTGTTTTTTTCCCCCTGTGGAAAAATAGATGAGATTAGATACAATAGCTGTTGCTTTTTTTCCAGCTACTTAAGTGGATATGTAGGTCCGGTTAATATGTTAAATTCAAGATAGTTTCTGTTTTTGACATTTTTAGATTATATGTCTTCTGGCACTGTCTAAACTAATGTTAGTTTCTAAACCAACTACTTTTTTCAACCTCTGGTTTTGGAACCTACAAAACTGAATATTGTTAATTTATCACTTCTACTTCACCCACTAAAGATGGCAGAGGTTAAAGTTAGGGCAGGCTGGAATACACTAGCCCAAAACTGGACCAGTTAGGGTGCCTTTCATGATTGCTCCTTGTTTCAGTTTCACAGATTTTCTGTAAGTGACTACTACTATGATATAACATGATGGAATGGGACCAAGAGAAGTGTTCTAGCCATGGTGGCAGAAAAAACCTTGTTAACCTGGATTACTACAGCCAGTTTCAACAAATAAAAAAGCCATCTCAAGAATGATTAAGAAAAATTTTAAGCCAGCACAGAATGACATGTATCAGCATAAACCACCATTGTCTAAACAAACACATTATAAGCGGTAAAAGTGTTCTCGATGTACAGTGCTTAACAAATTTCTTAGACCACCACCCAGTGTAAGGTTTATGCCACAGCTGCCCTAAATTAACAGTATTCGTAATTACCAAAATCATTTTTTATGTTTCCGTAATTGTTAATCCACCAGTATGCATAAGCTCTTTAATCAAAATATTTTTAATGCTAAAACATAATTATTGTTGTTATCCATCCATCCAATTTTCACAAAAAAGCAGAAAAAACAGTAAAGCACATTATTATTTTTTTATTAAGATGCCAGATTTCAGTTACTTACTTGCATTCCTGGACAGAAAAATTAGCTTTAGTGGTTGAATGTTATGCTTGATTCATTTCTGACTTCTCAGAGAAGTCCTGTGTGCCGGCTCAAATTAGGGTATAAAAACGTGAATTCAGTTTGAAATTCCTCACTCCTGTTCAAAATGGCAAAATGTTGAGAACTCACTGAAAAGGAAAGAGTCCGCATTAAAACATTTCGTGATGCTGGATGGTCTTTTTTGTTTTTATGACAGGTGGTCTAATTAATTTGTTAAGCACTGTACATCTTTAATGACTTAAAAAAAAAAACAAGAATTGGATGCACAAGTTTGACTTTATTTCGGATTTTCTCTAATCCACACAGGGTCAAAATTATACATACAGGCTCAAATATATACATACACCCCCACTAGTATTTGGTTAAATGTTTCTTAGCAAGTTGCACCTCGACCAGACACTTTTGTTAGCCATCAACAAGCTTCTGACATAATTCTGGCTGGATATTTGACCACTCTTCTTGGCAGAAGAGAGTTCATTTAAATTGGTTTATTTAATTGCACAGACCTGGCTTTTAAGCATAGTCCACAAATTTTCAATAGGGTTGAGGTTGGGGCTTTGGGAAGGCCATTCCAGAAGCTTAATGCTAGCCTCCTTTATCCATTCCAAAACCAGTTTTGATGTGTGTTTGAGATCATTGTCCTGTTGGAACACCCAATTGCGTCCAAGTTTCAACCATCTAGCTGTTGATTTGAGGTGAAGTTGAAGAATTTGGAGGTAGTACTCCTTCCTCATTATTCCATCCACTTTGTGCAATGTACCAGTACCACTGGCAGCAAAACAGCCCCATGAACAGAACATGATGCTACCACCACCATGCTTGACAGTTGCTACAGTATTCTTAGGTTTGAAAGCCTCACTTTTACTCCTCTAAACATACCTCTTGTCATTGTGGCCAAATAGCTCCACCTTTGTCTCATCTGACCATAAAACTTTTCTCCAAAAGGCATTTGGCTTGTCCGTGTGGGCAGCTATAAATTTCAATCAAGCTTGAAGGTGTCAATTTTGGAGCAAAGGCTAGTTTCTTGGATGCACCCTCTCAGTCCATGGCGATGTAAAACTTCACTGTGGACAGTGATGCTGGTGTTCCAGCAGTTTCCAGTTAATAGCAGGATTGAGCCTTGGTGGCCCAATTTCCTCTCATCTGAGGGTGATAGTTTGGGTCTTCTTCCAGACCTTGGCAAAGCAGTGACACATCTGAATAACTTGTACTTATATACAATTGTTTGAACTGATGATCTTGGAATCTGCAGTTGCTTCGAAATGGCTCCAAGAGACCGTCCCAAATTGTGTAATTCTACAATTCTCCTTCTTAGATCTTCACAGAGTTCCTTGGACTTTCCCATTGTTCTGAGTATTGGTTAATCCAATGAATGCTGTCAACAAATCCTTTTTATGCTGGCAAAGAGAAGATACAGTTGTAGTCAATCATGATCACTAACAAGAAGTTAATAGTCGATTATAATTTAACATGTAATTCTTAATCCAAACTTTTTCTCAAAGTAAATTACAACACTCTTAATCTTGTATAAAACCTGCTAAAATGTGCAGTTTCGTTTCCTTTTTAAAGCACCAATAAGTAGAAATTCTATGCTAGAATCATCTGGATTCTAAACCAAAAAAGGCTAAAACTCAAAATATGCAATTCCTTTTTATTTGTTTTGGTTTGGAATGTAACATTCTTCAACACTTTGATAAGAAAGTTAGTTATTATAATCACAGAGGGCTTGTTTCCAGTTCAAGCAATCTGTGAAAAGACTTCTAAATGTGGAGCAGTGAAGATATAGTGTGTGAAGGTCAGTATGAAAGCTGCCTGCCAGCTTCCAAATTGTTCTATCCATAAATAGTCCATAAAGCTTTGGATGTATTGGAAGCAATACAGTTTTAGGTGCACATAAATTCAATAAATATTTTCTCTGTCTAAATTACTAAATTTACAATTGTGTGGACAATATGTGTCTCCAAATGTGGTATTCAAGCACTTCTTTCATTTTTTTTTTTTACACTTTAAGTCTTCTTGTTTAGTCCAATTTTAAGGCAAAGCAGAGACATTGACTTTGAAAATATGCCAGCAGTCTTTGAGGTTTGTTGAATACCTCAAGGATTCCCATTAGACAGTAATATACTTAAAAGCCACACAACCACCTCCTGCAGATAACATCTACTAACAAAATCTATTCACACATTAATATTTCAGAGTAGCGTGGTGCAAAGACAGAGTTAATCGTCGATCTGTTGAGTAACTGACGAAGGAGAAGAAAGCAATTACTCAAAGAAGGGGAGAGTGACCTTGCATTTCTATCTGGTATTCATCAGTCTGAGGATTTAGTCCAGCATCATTAAAGTCAGATGTTTAATACTCCTGTTTCCCAAGTCTCAGCCAACAACAATTTAAATAAATAAATAAATAAATAAAAAGAAAACCTGTCAGAAGTACAATGCTGAGTTTGGATGATTAGAAACAGAGTCTTTAAACGTATATATCAATTATATCAATAAAAACATTAAAAACATCCCTGCTGCAATTTCTCTGTCTTTTTTCACCCAAAGGAAAACTCTTTTTGTAAGCTAAGTATTGGGGTAGTCTGCAGCATTCACCTGCTTATTAAAGTAATGCATTCCAGTGAAGATAAAATGAGCTTAAAGCCTTGACAGGATGCTCTGATGGCAATGAAGTGAGTCATGACAGACCCCTGTGGCAGCACTTCTTGAATGCTGAGATAAATATGTTCACCCTAAGCTATAAATCAATCATACA
Organism: Paratilapia polleni; assembly: GCA_015106735.1. Classification (NCBI taxonomy): domain Eukaryota; kingdom Metazoa; phylum Chordata; class Actinopteri; order Cichliformes; family Cichlidae; genus Paratilapia; species Paratilapia polleni. The sequence continues at coordinate 17,008 of VUQI01025634.1, read as the reverse complement.
GTTTCTGTGTATTGGTCTGTCTCACATACTGTACTCAAATACTGCATGTATGTGTGTGCTGTCATCTGCTTAATGTAATGCACGATCACTTATTTTGACAATAAAGACACAATTTAAAAAATAAAAATAAAAATACAGTGCCATATTTTTGTGTCTGCAATGAATAATTTAGTTATTGCTAAGTTACTATTGAGTTATTAAGCTATTTTCCAGCTGTATGATTTACAATAAATCAATAGGAATTTATTATTATTATTAGTAGTAGTAGTAGTAGTAGTATTTAAGCTCTTACAATAATTAAAAAAATAACCACTGGAAATAACCTCAACAACCCAACAGCACCAACCACAGCTTGCAATTACATGCACATTACTTTACTCATTTAGCTTGTTCATGTATTATATTCAGCTTTTTACATGGCCTATTATTGTATTTTATTTAGACTTTTACTTTTGAGCTCCTTTTTTCCCCATTTTTTTAGCTCATTACTTTTGTGTAACTTTCACCTAGTTTGTTTTGTCGTATTGTCATACTATTTTATTGCACTATTCTCCTTTATTTAATATATTTTGTTGTTGGCTGTTTTTAATGTTTTGGCTGCTGTAAAAAAAAAAAAAGGGATTGCTCAACTTTTCAGGTTGATAAAGTACATGTCTTATCTTATATTCCATCTTGACACTGAGGGCATTATCTTAATTCACTCCCTCTGATCAGTGCGCTGGTTGTAATTTTGAAACTAATCCAATAATTAGCTAGATATCATGGCTCAAGACGCGTATGTTTGAGAGCATGACTGGGTTGATTGATATGCCTCACCTGGTAGTGGCAGGGCAGAAGGTCCATTCACCGGTGAATATGCAAGTCAAAACTCAAAACCTCTGTTCAAAGTGGCCTACTCTCTTTAAACTCTGATTTCAATTGTTGTCAGATGCCGGTTTTATAGATTTTTTTAAAAATCTTTTTAGCTGTTTATCTTTTATGCTTTGTACCGTGACCTTGGGTTTTAGAAAGGTGCCCACAAATAAAATGTATTATTATTATTTTTATTAGTTGAAGCAGTGACTGTCATTGTCAGTGGAGCAGTCAATACATTTTCTGTTGTTTGCATGTTAGCTTATTTTAATCAGTCTTGATTGACTGCAGTTATGGCTGGTTCCTTGGTTGATTGTACAAACAGACCTAATAGGTATCCATTTGTTTTTTTGTTTTTTTTTTGTTTTTTTATGTAAATAATATTTATTTTGTTAATGATCTGCAATTTTAATGTATTACGCAACATTTACATTAAGTAAAACATGCAGGATGCATCTTGCCCATTAGGCAATGTAAACTTTATGTACTTTAATCAGGTTTCAAATAGTCACCTGAGCTCTGTTGGTTGCAAATAAATCGTTAATTTGATTTGTTACGTTAAGTTGCTCTAAGTCTCATGAATGCAATATTTCACATATCATCTTTTGACAAGACAACCTCAGAAAACCACACAGCTGGTACACATGACACCACAAAGCCTTGGGGCCAATGATACATCACACTGCATGAAAGGCACATTTTGACTGGCAGCTTGACACTTACACTCTGTTCCAGTCAAGCTGACAGACCCGGTTCCCTGGCGCAGCTCAAAGTGTTGAAAATTTCTTTGCTTTGTTGTTTTGTGATGCTTCATTCCCACACTATACAAAGGTATTTGTGAGTTTTTTTTACTCGCATTATAGAGGCTTGCATTTCCTTTGAGTGCTCTGTTTTTTTCCCCCTTTGTCACATTATTGATCATGTCCATCACCAGCGACTCATGACCAGGTCAGTCAATGCATGATCAACCATGATTTCAGAACTTGTCCCCGTTAATGTCATTGATTTCCTTAAACAATAATGTAAAAACTCATATTAAATAAAACATTTAATTCATGTTGTGCTCCAACATTCACCGTGATGGAGCACAACATGAAGACACTCAGGTGAACCCTAGGAAGGCAACCGGACCAGATGGGATAACTGGATGTGGACATGTTGGGTGGGGTGGGGTGGGGGGGGGGGGGGGGGTGTCAACCTGAATGTCTGTTCAGCTTAAGGTGGTCATAGTGGACCTCACCAGGGAGCAACAGAGGAGCTTCCACCCTGTCAGCATATTGGACCCAGGTGTAGAGGGTCGATAACTTCAAACACCTCTGTGTTTACTCACCCAGGATCTGTTATGGTCCTGCTAATTTAAAACCCTGGTAAAAAAAGCCCATCAGTGCCGCTACTACCTCAGATGACTAAAGGATTTTGAACTCCCACTCAGGGTGCTCAGGAAGTTATACATCTGTGCTATAGAGCATCCTGATTGGGAGTATCGCCACCTGGAAGGGAAGCTGCACCAGGTGGGACCACTTTGCCCTTAGGTAAAGGTGGTCTGCTCAGCTGAGAAGGCCACCAAGACCACCCTCCCTGCAGGAGCCAAGAAGATCACTGGGGATACCAGCCACCCCAACAACATACTGTTTTCTCTGATGACATCATGGGAACACTGTCATCTGCTTGTGACCAAGACCGAGAGAATGAGGAAGAGCTTCTACCCTCACGCTATCAGACTGTTAAATGAGACTTAAGACCCTCCCCCACTACTCAAAATATTCATTCTTGGATTTCTGTTAAGGCTGCACTATTAGTTATACTGGTTTATTATGTTGGTTGTACTTTTTCCCAAAAAAATCTGTGACATCAGCTGAGAAGTCCTACATGATTTGATACCGCCTCCTCCTGCAAACCAAACAGTTGTAATAGATGGGTGACAGAAAAGTAGAGTGTGACTTCAGTAACAGTTTCAGCCATTTTCCTGTGGGTTGCGCCTGAAAGCTCTATGGCAGATATGTAAAAGGTCAGTTCCTCATAATTACACAATTATCGTTTACTCACTTGCCTCCTTCAGGTGCAGAAAGTTGTGGCTTTATAGTGTTCATGTTTTTAGATGCACTTCTTAAGATTCCTGCATTAATATAGGTGATTGCTATTTCAAGCATTGCTCACAGCATTACAAAAATAACATTTCTAATTAAAACGAATTAGTGTTATAAATAAAAGATTGTTCACTGTGCTTTTTTTTTCATAAGCCCGTGGCACCACAAAATAACTCCATGCATCTTCATTGGACTGGGACAGAAGCAAAAACCCTAGGGAAATCTTAATCACCTGCAGTTACATTCTACATCAGTAAGAGAATAAAAAAAAATAAAAAAAATCAGGAAAAAAAATGTAAAGAGACTCTTTAAATCCTCCCTTTTAAAAGGAGTAAAATGCTTTATTCCATTTAACTTTGTAACTTCTTCTAATATTGTAATAGAAGAAAGTAGCACTCTTAAACCCTTTCACTTGTGTACATTTCATGACAGACACTTCTTCAGTGCACAAAGTGAAAACTCATTTCAAGGGATAGTCACAATACATCCCATGCAATTGTAAAGAACATTACATTTAAAATATTAATGTTCTAATGATAGCATAAATTTTGTACATTAGATCAAAATCTGGAACGAGGTAAGGCACAATGTAGTGTGGTGTCACATATATATCACATAATATACGGTGTATACTATACACACATATATGTGTGTATAGTATACACCGTGTTGGCAACAACTGGTTAGTGAAATCTTGTTTTGAAGCCTTGAGCTGAGCATTTTCTATGTCGCCATTTTGTTCTGAAACTGGACATGATGAGCGAAGGGCGGATCCGACTGAAACAAAGGGAAACTGTGGCTACAGTGGCTAACGACTTGTGACTAATTAAGTTGTTTGCCAACGAGCATACCCTGGTTTATCCTCCTATCTGACTCCAATGAGGACCATACTTTACCAAGTTAACTTCATATTGTATTCAGTATGACTTAAAATGAGTGACTGAAGTCAAAGAGCAAGGGAGCTGGACAGCGATTTCCTATAGACTTCTACACAACCATAAATCTTTTTGCAATCACAGGAGAAGCCCTGCTCCTGTCCATTAGAAATGCAGGCGTAAGGCACTTCCAGTACAAGTGTCACTTTTCAAACACACAAGCTATGCCTATCTACAGTTTATGTATGAGATGCACAACTGCATACGCTTCATATCCTTCAGCACACCAATAGGTCCACTCACTGCAGGCATCACATTTACTGTACATGTTAGTAAAAGACACAGAAGAAAAAAAAGCACTGAGTTGTCAGCTCACTTTATTTAATAACCTACACTCCCATCACCAAGGGTTATTGCATTTAAAAAAAAATATACAAAAAAAATTACTCAGAATGAGGTGAAACAGAAAACGTGGCAAACTGGATGCATCCTTGTTCAAACCTGTACCTGCTTCTTGTTTAACACTGACATGGACTCTGTTGAAATCCAGGATTCTTTTTTGTTTTTTTTAACATGTGATGATACACATACTGAAAATTTAGCAGAGACTAAATAATGCTCCGTGAAATGAAAGCATACTGTCACTGGTAAACAAAAACATCTACAGTGTCTGCAGTGCATATAAACGTAATAAATAACACTGGATACAATATCCGGTAAATGTATGTACACAGACTTTCAGGGCCACACAATGCATAGCAAGGCTTTGTAGTACCACTGCAATACTCCTAACATACAGTAATCAGTCCTCTTATGTGTGGAGAAAACAAAACAAATTGTACAGAGCAAAATCACTGCAACATCTTGGGAGCCGTGAAGACATGAGTGTCACCTTGCAAGAAAAATACACTTCACGACTATCATCAAACCTCTAGGACAGCAGCAAATCAGCCACACAGTTTTACAGTGGTGTAGTGAGAGAAAAGGCCCGAGGAAAAGAGAGCAGTTAAAATTTATGCATTTAAGATTTTTTTTTTTTTTCAAGCTTTAATTTGTGTACACACCCACAGCAGTTTTTAAGTGTCAGCTTTATTGTTGGTACTGCGGGGTATTTTTTGATTCAGTGTTCACAGCTGTAAATGCTAAAGAAAATAAATACAAAGTCTATTATCAAAACTTGGAAATGTGGAACACCCCAATAATAAATACAGCAAGATAAAACATCATGACTGTAGAGAGATATGTGGGGAGGTCCATTTTCTGCAAATATGCTCTGAAATCCCCCCCCCCGGTGATGTGAAAAGACCTTTGGAAAATGAAGAACGCATGACGCTGAGGATGGCTGTCGTATAAAATGAGTTTTGCCAACGTCAAAGCAATGTCTATGGGACAGTTTACCGAGAAAGGCAGAGGGAAAAACATCCAAAACATCTCTAATGGGGCCGTGGTGTCTGTGCATGGGAGCCAGCTGTAGAGATGTGAGGGGGAGGGAGGGGTAATGTGACAGAAGGAATAAGATAATTGTCTTTAGATGGGTTCACAATGAATTTTTGAGGTAAGGACTGCTAGGAGTACTGGCTGATGATGTAGTGGCAGGAAGTGCTGAGTGAGATCAATAAAGATTAGCAGACGTTGCTGCAATGGAATACACATAAGCCTGGTGTTGGTGTAGTGTGGAGAGTTGTTTTGCTCTCTGTATGGTTTATTTTGTGGGGCAAACTGCAGATATAATCCTGCTTTGAGAAAATCTGGGGAACGTGTAATTTCCTTTAATTGTCTACAATACAATCATTCTGTTTTTAAAAACAATAGCACAAAGTGAGTCATATCTTCGTGAGAAAAAAAAAAAAGCACCCAGTGATAAAC
>VUQI01025633.1:9423-29545 GCA_015106735.1 Paratilapia polleni | reverse complement strand
CAAAATATCCCCCACACCATTATATTACCACCAGCAGCCTGAACTGTTGATATAAGGTAGGAGGGATCCATGCTTTCGTGTTGTTTACGCCACATTCTGACCCTACCATCTGAATGTTGCAGCAAAGTCAAAGTCATACAAAGTCACTTAAATCAGCTTTCTTCCCCATTCTGATGCTCAGTTTGAACTTCAGCAGGTCGTCTTGACCATGTCTACATGCCTAAATGCACTGAGTTGCTGCCATGTGATTAGATATTTACATTAACAAGCAGTTGAACAGTGTCTAGTGAGTGTATGTGCCAGTAATAATGTACCAGAAACTCTGAATGTTGTTCTTACATGCAGAACAAGCTAAACTCCTGCTTCTCTCCATTGTTTGTGTGTGTAATGTATCAGATGTGGTGTCAGGTTCAGCCTCCCAGTCCTCTTCAGCCAACGATATTTCGTCCATGTCCACGGAGCACACCTTGGCCTCAGACACAGACAGCAGCAGCATCGACACGCTGACAGGACCACTGGACGAGAATCACTGAACGCAGACCATTTCCACATGTCTCTCTGTCCCTCTGCCTGCCTGCCATCTCCCATTTTCAATATTCAAACGTCAGTGGTCCTTTTCAGACATGAAATGGGTGACATTGCTGGTTTCAAAAAATCTGTTAAAGTGATGGCATTCTGTCTTTCAGACACTGGTCAGTTTTACACCACTGTTCTTCACGGCTTCATTCCAACATACATGATGGTATGAATATTGTCAGCATTGCCTTTGGTGGAGTGCAACCACACTTCTGAACGTGGTGTTCTCTCACTAGGAGCAGTGTGTGTGTGCTGCTGAGAGAGCTGTACCCCACCTTCCCACACATTCTCCAAAAGAAATCTCTCTCTTCTTGAGTGGGAATAGTGAAAATGAGGAATGTTTTAATATTATTGCAAATGAGAAGCATCATTCATGACATAAAATGTAATTAGTTGCGTATTTTCTTGTTTATGGCGTTCTCTTGTGAGCCGAGCAACTCGCAAAGACGCATTCGCAGCATAGCCTTGAGAGTGCATCTCTGTTAATGTCCTGCATGCAATCAGTCTTGCGCCATGCTGAAAATGTTATGTAACTGTTACAAGGTCTGGAAGAATTGCCATCGCAGGTTTGCATACATGAAGCAGACGCGTTCAGATGCCGTCAGAGGGGAGTACATGTCTGAAAGGGGCTTATCAGCCATCGTCTTCCTTTTCATTTTTTATTTCCTCATCCACACATTTTCCTATTTTTTTGTCCCTTTGTGTCTTTCTTTTTCCTCTTTAACCTCAAATTATTTTTCTAATTTGTTAGCCCGTCTGATCTTGTGGCAGATCTTGTTGATCTTCTTCATCTTCAGGCTTTGTTTTGGACTGCTACCTGTAGGTAAAAGCTGTCTATGCTCTCTGTTTTGTCAAAAAGTTTTTCTTTCTTTTTTTTTCCTCGGTTGATGTTTTACTTGATCACGTACCTGTATGTGGTGTATTCATCCATATCGATTTACAAGTAGTAGGTGCGGGAGTTGTTTGTTTGTATGGCTGTATTTTAAAAATTTTATTTTTTTAGCAAATATCAAGTTGAAACCAGAGGTTATTGTCATCAGATTAGAGCAGACGAGCATTAAAAATATACCACAGCTGCTAGCTGCTCTCATGCATGTTATGCCACAGAGAACAAAAGCTTACCATAAACTGATAGCATCAGTCATCTGATAATAGTGTGATGATCAAACGCTGCACGCTCAAATTATTGCAGATCTACACAGTGGTGCTTTCTGCACAGTGTTTATTTTATTTTATTTTATTTTATTAATTAATTGGCTTGAGTGATGTGGGTTTTAAGCTTTTATTCCTTACAGCTAGGGGAACCTGTGGTTGCAGTGTTACCGTTTATTTCCTGAGACAATGTACTGTATGTAAAGATGTCACTCACAGTGGCTGTAGACCCTTTCATTACAAATAGACAACATGTGCTTGTTTTGTTAAGAAACTCAACATGTCTGTAGAGCTACATATATCTATAAATATTGCAATCACCCATGTTTGACTTAAGGTACTGACTATCAGTGTGTATATCAAAAGATCGTAATCCTGTACATCCGGAAGAGGCAAAAAGATACATGTATTTATTTTTGTGTTTTTGCAAAGTGTTGCACACAGCCACAGTGAGGCCCATGCGAAATAAGCCTCTTCTCAAAACATTTCATTGAAAAATAAGTGTGGGCTGCTCCTTTGTTTTTTGTTTTTTTGTTTTTTCTAACCATTCCATTAGTGCTGGAAAAGTTACAAAATAAATCATGAAATGAGACATGTAGGACACAGAACAAAAGAATCACTTTTAAATTGCATGAAGCCTTGTTATAAGCAGATATGCATTCGGGTGCATTCTTTTACTTAGAGTAACTTTATGTTCTTTGTTCAGAAAGCTTTTTGAGAGATGTATTTTATTTTATTTTATTTTTTGGCCTTATAAGCCCATGCGTGTTGTATGTTTTATCAAAATATACTGTGCAGCACTCTTCCTTATTTTCTCCCTTGAATAATCTGCCCCAGCTGTAAAGGAAAAGTCCCTGGAGATAGTTTTCCCAGCAACAGAAAGCAGACGTGTTGTGGCTTGAATGTGAAGGAGACTGTGGAGTCCTGAATCAGAATCTGGATATTTTAACTATAGATTGAAACTTAAAGATGAATCTTGAAAATGGACTGTGCAGCTGATTTTTTTTTTTCTTTGCATAACTGATTGCACATGTGATGGACATGCAGAAAGAAGACACTACGGAGTCACTGAGGACTTATGCACCATGTTGTACACAACCATGACCTTATTCTTTCAGTCATGCCTTAAATGACCTGAGGAGTGGCCATCTAACTCTCCATAACTTAGCAGATAAGGACTGAGCATCACATTGCTCAGAATATCTTGTGTATTTACTATGTTTTTAAAAGAAAATGCTCCAGTGTATACACTGTACATCTCAGTTTGTTTCTCCTTTGAGTTCCAGAGATGTCCTATGTGATTGCAATGGCCACAATATTACCACTTGGCCAACATCTTTTGCCCATGCTCAACTAATAAAGTGGACATCAGTGATTATTTTTCTTTCGTTGATGTAGTTTTGTGCAATTCTGACATTCTTTATGAGGAAATAACTGTACATCGCTCTGTTAGTGACACATTGGTATAAAACCCTTCTTAGAGTTTAATGACTAGCTCGTCTTTTGCGTTTATTTCCAATTTTTTGCACACGCTGCTCATATCATCAAACACCAAGTGTAATCTTTCTCAAAAGCTCTTCACAATGTATTCTGCCTTCTTTTCCTCATTGTTGAGCTCTCCGAAGATGTCAAAAAACTGCTCCATCTCCCTCTGCAGCGTGGCGTTGCGTGCTTCCGCAGCAGCCCGAGCCCTTTCAGACTCCACGATCTTCGCTTGCACGACCTGGTACCAGTGCCGCTGCTGTGCGAGGTTTGTTTTCAGACGAACAACCTCTACCTGTAGCTCTTCATTTCTCTGCTCCAGGCTGATGACATGAGGAAGCGAGAAAGATAATATTAAAATTACAGGGTCTACTGTGCAAAAGCCCTCATTTCTTTATATTTTTGCCTCCAAGGAGCCAGGCTTTAATGTAATTTTTTAAAGTGCTCTTGGGCAATAGTTCTCCAGGCTTTCTGAAGGTCTTTCAAAGTTTTTCTTTGGACATTGTCTGCTTTTTCACTCATTTTCAGGCCTGTCCTTATTTATCCTTAACACTGACCTATGAATCATTCAAGCATAAAAAGGCACCTAACTCAAGGGGTGAACCAGTGTTGTGTCTACACAGAACAGACAATTTAGCAAAGAACCAACTTTAGAATGTATCTTTAGGCACTTTGTTACTAGCAGCCTGTCACAAAAACAATTTGTTCCCATTTCTTTAGTTAAATCTATGAAAAATGCCAAAGATAACACAGTTTGACAGGCATTAAATAGTATTTTTGCACCAACAAGGTGATTCCCAAAGAGCTATTATCTGAAAACATGGCATATCCTGGCATGGTGTGCAGTGTGTGGAGGACAAAAGAAGAAGTGTCAGGCCTAAAAAAAAAAAGATCTACACCAGATGAACAGTATCTGAAAGTCATGTTCTTAAGAAACAGGAAAAAATCCAGCAAAGACCTGACACAGGACCTGAGAGATGCATCTGGACCTTCAGCTGATCCATCTACTGTTCACTGAAGCCTCATCAGAAATGGTCTCAGTGGAAGGCTGGCTGTCAAGAAGCCATTCTTAAGGAAAGGAAACAGGGAGAAAAGACTGAGGTATGCCAAATTACACAAGAACTGGACTGAAAATCAGTGGCAACAGGTCTTATGGAGTGATGAACCCAAATTTGACATATGTAAGGAAGAGGTCAGGAGAAAGGTACAACAGTGAGTGTCTACAGCCATCTGTAAAACATGGCAGAGGCTCTGTCATGGTTTGGGACTGCATTTCAGCCAGTGGTGTTGGAGATCTTGTCAAAATTGATTGAATTATGAATGTAGAAGAGTATCATCAGATTTTGATCCATCATGCAATACCATCTGGAAAGTGTCTGATTGGCAGCGGCATCATTTTTCAGCATGACAATGATCCCAAACACACTGCCAATACAGTAAAAGCATACCTGGATAGAAAAAAACACAATGGAGCACTATCAGTCATGGATTGGCCTCCCCAGAGCCCGGACCTCAACATTACTGAAGCAGTGTGGGATCATCTAACAGAGAACAGAATAAAAGGCAGGCAACATCCAAAGAAGAGCTTTGAATGTCCTTCAAGAAGCCTGGAGAACTATTCCTGAAGAATACTTAAAGAAATTATAAGAAAGCTTGTCTAAGAGAGTTCGGGCTGTGTTGAAGAATAAAGGTGGTCATACCAAATACCGACTTTCAAGCTTGTTAGACTTGTACAAACTCTGTTTTTGCCTTATATGCTGTATTCCCATGTGTGTTTGCACATGTTTCAATGAATTGTTTCACCTATTTCCCATTTTCCTAGCAAAATATAAAGAAATTAGAAGTGACTCACAACTTTTGCACAGCACTGTAAAAGGACGAGAATTTGGTTTAACTAGTCTACAAATGAGCAGGAATGAGATATGCTGGTGAATCTGTAGCAGTTATATTAATGGTTTTTGCAGTTTTAATTCAGTACGATTACGGTTGGAAAGGCTGAAAAAAAGCTTAACCTGCAGAGTTAAATGTGTCTGCATATCTTTCTCCTTTCTTATTCATCCAAAAGGATTATCATCTCCTCCAGAATGCACATAGTTATTTCATATTTATACAAGCGATGTTTCCATTGTAGCACAACATGGAGAGAGCTGTGGGAAACTTTGATGGAATTTAATCAGCCGCTCTGTGAACTAAACAGGATATAGGGTGAAGCTGGGAGTCAACTGAGGGACCACACCAGCACAGCTGAGCAGACACACATACACACTTTCTTTGCCTGGGAACATTGTGTTACCCTTCACTGAAAATACACCACGGGCTGGAAAATTCTTTAAGTCACTGAGCTGAAAGTGTAGGCTAATATTAAAGCCAAAAGAATAACCACATTACATTTAAGACACTTAATATTGTTTTACATGCCAAATCTAATCTTTGTTGTGTATTTATAAATAGAAACGCAAGACAAAACAAAGTTAAAGTCACCTGATTATCCGTGCTTCATATTCCTCTCTCTGCTTCATTATCTGGTGCTGCAGGCTGGTGAGGAGGCTGCGAAGAGCGCTGGCAGAAGGGTCTGCCAGGGGTACTGGAGGGGGCGCTCTGGGAGACCACGTCTGTTTTGGCTGCTGGGCATCAGCATGAGGCCACGGGTCGCGGCACTTAGTTTGCCGTATCTGAGGGGAATTTTCTGTAAGATGTTGAGGAAGTGACATCGGGAGCTGGTGGTGCTGCATCAGGTCCCCTTGTGCAAATCTACAGGATCCTGAGTCCAGCTCGGGCTCCTGTTCATGCTCCTTGTCTTGGTCTGGTTTCTGGTCCTGGTTGCTAGAACATCTTTTAGTGAGGATGATCTCACAAGAAGACCAGGGACTCTTCTCTTCGGTCACACTGTCACCCTCCATTAGTCCCTGGATCTGTTCAGAGGCTTGGTGCATCTGCTCCTGCAAGTGTTCCTGGAGGCTTGTTTCCATGACAAAGTCCTGGAGACTGTTGGTTGTTTCAGCATCAGGAAGATTATCATACAGAGATAGAGCACTCCGGTGCTCCTCACTCTGTGATGGACTTGGGCTTTGGTTCAGATGAACTCCCCAGCTACACCCCTGTTCTCCTCCTCTCTCTCCTCCTCCCGCTGTGTTTATGCCTCTGCTCGGCTCTGCTTCCCAGGCCTGTCTTCCCAGGCCTCCTCTACAGCTGCAGTAGCTGTGAGCTGGCCAGGTGCCAGGCCCTCTTCCCCCACCGACCACTGTCTGAACCGCAGCCACAGCTGGGACCAGACCAGGCAGAGGGCTCCGGGGGCCTGGGAGTCTGGTTACAGCAGGGCACACAACTCCACTCTCCATTTCCTTCTCCCTGGCTCTCTCTCGCTGGCCAAAAGGTGGGCAGTTGTCGTACAGGGGATCCGTGGAGCAGGAGCTGGCTGTGGTGGGGGTCTCAGTAGGAAGGCAGTGCAGCTCCATGATCCAAGCAGGCACATGGGGGTGCTGAGAGACTTAGATAACTGCCCTCCCCTTTTCAGTCTGCTGTAACTTGGGATTAAAGGCTTGGATTGTGGATTTGTATGGAGCCTCCCCTGTGCCAAGTGCTGATGTGTCGTGGGGAGAGGAAGGTGTGGGAGCCCTACTCCCCTTTGGCTGGCTCTCTGCTGTATCTTTGACGGTGTAGCCAGCAGGGTCTGTGTGTGTATGTGTGTGTGTATGTCTTTAAGCAGGACTGACATCAGCTGTTACTTTAGCACAGCTTCTGGGGGAGGGAGCAGGGTGTAATATAGTCCGGTCCATTCCTAAAGACAGTCACAGATAACTGGAACCACAGAAATAGATGATGGCCATGGGCAAAAAGTGTGAAACACTCTGTGAAAGCTGCAATCTCCAAACAATATTTGTGCGGGCAAAAAAAAAACAAACAAAAAAAAAAAACAAACAAACACATAAACCATAAGGCTGAAGTTTACTGGGATTACTTTTAATGCACTCAATCTGCATGTCATGTCTCTCTCTTAACCAGGTGCTTGTACTGTAAACAAGAGTTCAACCCATGAAATCCTCTGCAGTTCTTTTATCTCAGTGAGGGCTGCTCAACACTGAAACAGTGAAATTAGAGAAGTAGATTTAACCCACACTATATGGGAGACAGGGGAATTTTACCAGGCGTTCAGGAAAAGAATATTTTTCTGGGTTACGGAAGGAGAGAAAGAAATGGAGAGGAAAGAAATAACTGGTTAAATGGGCACAGACAGACACAAGACAGATTTCTTTTAGGGTCAGCGAGTATTGAACCACAAGGTGGAGCTATAGACAACATTTTGAAAAGATCTTTTTTCTTTCAGTGGGTGGTGTACCCTTGCAATCATTTAAGATATTATTTGCTAAACCTTTAAACAAATGTGATTTATATAGCTCCACATATAAACTGTTATTTCTAGACAAAATCTTAGTAATTTATTCAGCTATTTGCCTCTTGCACACGGTCTTTCAGTTGAATATTTTATGACCTTTGCCTGTTTCTGTGGGCTTTTTGGAGGGGCCTCTGTTTTTAGAACTTAATAAAAACCTACTGTCTCGATACTGATCTAATCCCAGCAGGGAGCTCCTTTTATTAAGCTGATACTGTGACCAAATCACAATCAAGGCCCTTCTTCAGGAAACATTCATACATGCATTTTTCTGTACTTTGTCCTTAAGTCACCCCCCATGAAATGGTTGCACAGGATACAGCCTGAAGTGGCAATTCTGTGTTTTTTTAAACACACATGGCATTGAGGAGTGCTTCTTTGTGAAATCATTGATTTACTTTAAACTACTGCTCCAAACAAGCTGTTTCACAAAAGTGTCACAACAGTGTCTCACAAATCAAGGATGCGCCACAAACTTAATCTCTGCATGGGCACGTTAAAGCGTCGGCTGTCTGTCAACACTGATAAAGCTCCACTTTTATTTGCCCTATGTAAATCACCCTGCGCCCTTCAAGGCTGGGCAGACAGGTTGTTTTTTTGTTGTTTTTTTTTCCTGTTTGTAGTAGTGCAATGCAGTATTTCATTGTGTTTCCTGTAGCAATTTTCTGCATTACAAAAATCCTCCTTGTCAATCTTGAAGAAAAAGAGGGAATTGCTTTGAGATTTTAAACTGCTTTGAGTGGTCTAGAAGACTACAAAAGCATTGTATAAATGCAGTCCATTTACTATTTACCAGCATGGGTAATGTGTTGCTGTTGGTGCTCAAGGTAAGACCAGAAAATACTCCAAAATGTCCCCACTGAGACACGACAGCAGTAAGAAAACAAGCAGCTGGAATATCAGCATTAGCTGTAATCCCCCTCACATCCCTCTGAGGGTTTGCCCTGACCTTCATGTGTCATTGAATAGAGGATGGCCAACCTCATTGTCCCCCTCCTCGCCCTGAACGCCATGACTTATCACAGCTTGATCTTCACCATGCAGAGGCTAAGCTTCCTTCAAGTCCCCTTATCACCCCAGCCCACCCCTTTCCTTCTGTCCCTCTATACTTCCTGTACATCTGCGTAGTTGTTTGTAGCCATGACGACAGAATCCATGGCAACAAAGATCTCCCTGGTACTAAATGAAAGGTAGAAATATGGGGGGGGGGGGGTTCCCTGTGTGGCTATTTTAACAAGTGTCCGGATGGAGAGTAATTGAGAAGGGCCTTGTTAACAAGAGACGGGGTCGCCTGGTTAACAGGTGAAGCTTCTGCGCGCAACACATGCTGACGGCTATGTAGAGGCATGTATACAATGCATGATAAAATTCAGTTCGTGACTAAGTGTAAAACCAAAGATAGATAAAGGAAAGTGTGACTGTGAGAGTTTTGTGAAGGAGTGGAAAAATTCAAGCAGCAGCTTCACTCACAAGGGAAACATAAGAAAAAGGCAGGGAAGGGTTTGCCTGTAATGAGATGGTTTTTTTTCTTTTTTTTTCTGCATGCAGGTGTGTTTTTGAGAGATTAATATCCCTGCCTTTCCTTTTCTCTGATCCACAACTTCTCTCTGTGTGGGTGCATTAAAGCTTCTGTGCTACCTGAGCAGGTTATAATACAGTTTCCTTGCTATGTATTTAGGCAAACACGTCTGCTCCAGCAGCTCTCACCAAACCTCTCAAAACCCCAATGCCACACCAATTCAGGATTGATAGGCACAAAATATGTTGCCTTAGGGTGGGGATTCAGGAGTAGTTCTAATGGATCAATGGACTACAATAGCTCAGAAAAAGAATCTGCTTCATTCACACATTCAGACACTGACAGCAGCAAGCTACCATACACGACACTGAGCTGAAGAGTGAGGTTCAGTGTCTTGCTTCAGCATTTCAACAACCATGAATTACCACCACCATTTTTAGAACTCATTTTATACTGCAAATCCAAAATTACATGCAGCTTCAGATGGAGTAAAGTCAAATATTTCCCTTCATATTATTCCATTAATTTCACTTTCCCACACTTGCATATTAAACTACATACAGTCAGGTCCATAATTTTGACACAGTTTTTGTAGTTTTGCCTCTGTACACCACCGTAATGGATTTTAAATCAAGCAATCAAGATGTGATTGAAGTGCAGACTTTCAGCTTTAATTCAGTGGGCTTAAACATTTTTCATCAACTGTTTAGGAATTACAGCCATTTTTATACACAGTGCCCCAACTTTCAGAGGCTTAAAATGAATTGGTCAGACTAACAGAACTTTAAATATAAGGGTTGTTTTTAATACTTGGATGAAAATCCTTAAAAATTTTTTTTTAGGCCAGCATTCATTTCAACTTAAAGGAGAAAAACTGTTCATCTTTGTTATTAATGAAATATGTTCAGTGTGTATGAACATGGTTAGATACCCCCATTGATCATTATACTCGACTTAGTTGAGCACTTCCAATAACATAGGAAATACTTTATTTATCCGACATTTAGGAAATTCTTTTGTTACAGCAGTTAATATGATAACAGAAAGAAGAAGAAAAATATAGAACACATAAAATAGGGAAACAGATTTTAAAATGGCAATGAAATGTTAAAATAAGAGAGCAGATGATTCTCTTCTTTGAAGTTTTACTATGTTGAACAGGAGTGAGGAATTTCAAATTGAATTCACGTTTTTATACCCAAATTTGAGCCGGCACACTGGACTTCTCTGAGAAGTAAGAAATTAATCAAGCATAACATTCAACCACTAAAACTAATTTTTCTGTTCAGGAATGCAAGTAAATAACTGTAATTTGGCATCTTAATCAAAAAATAATAATGTGCTTTACTATTTTTTCTGCTTTTTTTTAAAAACACAGTAAATTTGAAAATTCATGGATAACAACAATAATTATATTATACCATTAAAAATATGATTTTGATTTTGGTAATTACCAGTACTGTGGCATAAACCTTACATTGAGTGGTGGTCTAATAAATTTGCTAAGCTCTGTATATTGTACTAAAGAGAGTTACTGCTTGAGGTATTAAAGATTTCCTGCATCTATCCTTGTGTCTGTTAGAGAAGGCGCTCCGCTGCCTGTCCAGTAAGTGGTGCAGAGGGTGGTTTATCCATGATGGGTAACAGTTTCTTCAGTGACCACCTCTCCACCACAGCTCCAAAAGTGTCCAGTTTGCAGCCAATCACAGAGCCAGCCTCCATCACTTTATTCAGTCTGTTGGTGCCACCAGCTCCGATGCTGCTCCCCCAGCAGACCACAGCAAAGTACACTGACTGAGAGAAAATCTTCAACATTTTGCTGCACACATTGAAGAATTGTGGCTTTCTGCTTCCTTAGTATGAAATAGAGCCTGCTGATCCCCTTCTTTTATGCAGCCCCTGTAATGGTCTTCCAGTTCAGCCTGTTGTCAATGTGGACACACAGGTACTCATACTCATCCGTCACATCAACATCACCATCTGATCTTATTCACATTCAGAAGCAGATGAGTCCTCCCAGACCACTCCACAAAAACATCCACTAGTGCTCTGTACTCCTCCTCTTGCCCATCACTAATACATCCAACCACTGCAGAATCCTCAGAGTATTTCTGTAGGTGGCATGACCTGAAGTTGCACTTAAAGCCTGAGGTGTACAAGGTAATCAGCAATGGAGACAGCACAGTCCCCTGTGGAGCTCCTGCACAATCAAATCAGACAGAGCACTGCCAAGCCTCACATACTGCAGATATTCCTTCCATTGTTCCATTTTGAGGAGAGCTACTCTATGCACAGATCTCATATACAGAGCAGTCTGTTGAGGATCGCCATTTACTCTCTGAGCTGTAGTGAAACTTGAAAAAGTGTAAAGACGCAAAGTGGAAATGGAGAACATTTGCCTGCAAAGTAAAGGCGCAACTCTTACTTTGAAGGCGAATGTTCTCTGTTTCTGGTTTGCATTGCACTTTTCACATTTTCACTACTACTTGATGAGTTGTTTGCAAGTGTTTGCAATCGCAAGGAGGTGCAGCACTGTGTACCTCTTTGTGATCAATTTCACCCACTGACAGCCAGCAAATACAATTGGTTGGGGAGTACACATTTTGCCCTTGCAACTGGTGGTTGCCAGATGGACTCTGGCAGGTCTCTAGGCCTGTGTGACTGAGGTCTTAGATGACTGAGGAGATACAAGGGTTAAGTGTCTTAATAAGGTGCTGGTCTTTCATGAGCCCCTGGCCCCCCACTTTATACAGTGTTCATTCTTTTTAATTCTTAAAGTATTTGCAATTCCACAGGATGCTGTGAGCAAAGGCTGAGGTGAGGTTGGACCAAAAAGCAGACATGAACTGGAGAAGTGGTGAAGAAGAAGCAGACCGAGTTGAATGGTGAGGAATAATCTGAGGCACAAAGAAAACCAGCTTAGTAGAAGTGTCAAGAGGAACTAAAGCTAATTGTCCACCAGCTGAATGAACAGTGTTGCCACTTGCCAGATAGAAATGAATGTTTGGGCCACATTTGGCCTCGTAAGTCTGGTTACCTCAAGTCAGCCACAGATCTGTCTTATGTGGGCCATGTGTCAGGTGTGTTGTAACATTTTGGGCCACATCCTGACCACACAGTATTTGCAGTAACCCAAGTCAACCCGCTTTCATGACTTTTGGGCTACATCTAGTCCACAGAACACACGCCATTGCCGTAACTGAGCAAACATTGTCCAAAGTAGACCTGTATATCTACCCTGAAAAACCACGGTAGATGAAAGGCAGGTGTCTTGAATCAAGTAACCAGGAATAAAGTGCCACACCGGCACACACAAACTCATCAACATGAAGAGAGACAAACAGGGGACAAAGAGAGACACAAAGAAAGGGGAAAACCCAGGGATCAGATTAAGGCACTGTAGGAACCACAACACAAGAGTTATTTTCTTGTGTAGCTACGTATATTAGGATAGCATCAAAACCAAGCAAGATACATTCACAAAACTTTACAGATGTGTAGCCGACATCAAAATTTTCACTGCATTCAAAGCCGTTTCTGGTCTGAGAACCCGCTGTCGTCGCAGCTAGTGTGATCCCATCGCAAGATCTCTAGTTAGTGATTTGCATCATATTCATATGCACCAAATGATTCAGTGACCTCTCCTGCCCTTATATAATTCCTCTTTCATTGCGCTACATTAGTATTTTGTCATCCATTTACATGCTGTTCAGGGTTGACTCTTACCTCTATTGAACACAATCATAACTCTTCCGGTCATGAGGCATCTCTGCCATTTTAAAGTGCCTGTTTCAAGGTTTCACTCACCACCACCACCGTGGATTATTTGAGAACATGAACAGCGTGACTTCAGGCAACAAGAAGCACGCACTCACATGGACACACACTCCTGCTCTCTTTCTTAGACAATCCCACACAGATTCATATATTGGAGATGTGCGTCATTGGTATCCATGTGTGGGTAGGTTATGTTGCCACCATGCTAAATAGGATTATATTGCTTTTTTAAAAACCATCTCTTCTCTGTGTGCATTCTCAATTAAAACCCTTGGCACATTTATACTTCTGACATGTTCACGCCTCTGTGTGAGTGTCCACAGGCTCTGTAGTTTCATTATGGCTCATATCATTAACATTTCGATTAGATAGCTCTTATTATCATCTCTCGAGGCAGCTGTGCAATGTGATTATCTCCATTGTAAAACAATGGTTCACATTTGTTTGCCAGATTTTCCTTCATCACAAAGCATTACACATTTTGACAGACAATTAGCAGACCTGGTGGAGTTACCATGGGAACAACTTCTTTGAGAGTACACAGGACAGGAGGGAGCACTCAGGAGCAACATCTCCAACAACTAGCCTCTCTGGCTCGCTGCAGCCCTGAGCAGCTGATGCATGTGTTATATGTATATATGCGACTCCTATTTGCATAACACAGCTGTCGTCCCAAGGTAGAGTAAAACAGATGTTCACTTTACTCGGGCTGAAAATTAAATAGAAGGGGAAAGCATTTCACTGGAAATCCCTTAAGAGCTTGGGTGTAATCAGAGTGTCCTACCAAACATATTCCTGAGTGAGGGAATGAACAGGATGACGTGCGCTAAAAAGAGATGGAAAATAAATTCAGCAGAATGAAAGTTAGATAAACTGAAGGCAGTGAGGCCTAGCAGGCACAGAGAAGAAGAAAAGCTACAAGGGATGAAAATATTTGCTTGAGAACAAAACAAAAGACCAAACAGCACATAATCCAGAAGATAGAAAATCTAAAGAAAAAGGCCAGCGATTTGATGACTTATTCAGGGTTTTCTGGTTCTCTCCTCCAAGGATGTCTTTGAAATGTTGGATGTCTTTGCATGTTTGATGTGTCTGCATACGTGATAGCCTGTCTGTCAGTGGGAGGTGGAGCAGGAGGTGGTAGAACAGACAGGAGGACAGATACACAGCATGAGGAGGTGTGACTGTGAGGAGGAAGGAAAGGAGTGCTTGAAATAGATGGAACGTGTCAGAAGAGGGCAGAATATTTATACTTTCTTCTATGTGGAGGCCTCAGTAGGCCCTGGCAAGGTTAGAGCATGAGAACAGGTTATTAAGAGAGCTAGAACTTATCTGATTTGATTGCATTTGATTAATAGTAAAAATAAAAATAATTGGGACAGGGTAGAAAAATGTAGAAAATAAACAGAAAAAAGCAAGGAAAGAAAGAGCATGATGGGAAAGGACACGGCAAAGGAATGTAGAAAATTAAAAATATAGAAATAGGCACTGAGAACAGAACAGCTGCTTAAACACTGGTGATATATTAAAGCTGGGAACTGCCAACTCGAAAGCTACATGGACCCCTGGCCTTTCCACGCCATTGTGAGGAGTACGGTGATGTCGGAGCTTCTGGCCAGCTAATGGGCAAACAGAGGCCTGACAGTTTTTCAGTTTAACAGGACAATCTGGACTCACTGTGTTGGCTCCCAGACCCCTGGTGTGTGTGAGTGTGAGTGTGTTTACATTTGAAACACATCCAGCTTTCACCGAACCCCCGGAAAGCTCGGTTCATTGGCCAACCCAACCGTTGCCACGGGAGACAGCTGACTGGGTCTGGGAGAGCAAACAGTAAGAAGATGGGAATAGCCAATGTGAGGGTCAAAGGTCATCAGGGTGGCTACATATGAGGTTTTTTCAGTAAAGCTACATGCACAGGAATCACATATGACACACTGCAAATAGTGTAATGAATTCATAGATGTCTTATGAGCACATTAATCTTGTGTATGTGTATGCATGATATTGCTGAGGCAGCACTGCATGTGTACACTGTTCACATTGGCAGGCCTTCATGCACCATGTGTAAATATACCGCTTTTTTTTTTTTTATCCATAGTACTTTTCTGTTTGTAAGATTAGAGACCACTACAGCTCTTGTTTATTTATACAGCTGATACACACTGAGATAGCAGGACTGAGGGCTGTTACACTGCACATTAACAGAACTGTGTATTTATTAGCTCACAGTTAGGCTTCATAAAGGGACACAGCGAGACTGCCATTTTCCCTTTATTACCTCTATGCTTTTACATATTACAGAGATTTTGACAAAAAACAGGAAACCAATCACAATAACTCCATGGGTCATGAATATATTTGTACTGATTGTGTGTGGCATGTTTGTGTGCACTGTAGATGTGTTTCTTTTGCCAGAGCTGTCAGGCTCCCATCCCCCTCTGAGAACAGTAGATGAAGGCCATTTCTGTGCTGTTCACACTGTAAACAGATAGGAGCTGTGCCTAGCTTTCTCCATCATAGCAGACACACAGAACCAATTTAATTTACAGTACTGTACAAAAGTCTTGAGCCATCCCTCAGTTGTTTATGTTTTGCTTCCAAGGAGCCAGACTTTCTTGTAAGTGGTCTTGAGCAATAGTACTCCAGGCTTTCTGAAGGTCTTTCAAAGGTTTTCTTTGGACATTGGCTGCTTTTTCACTCATTTTCAGTCCAGTACTTGAACCTGACCATTTTCAGTGGAATGTTTTTTTGTTGTTTGCTTGTTTGTTAAGCCACTTAACACTGACCTATGAATCATTCAAGCATAAAAAAAAGGCACCTAACTCAAGCGATTCACCAGTGTTGTGTCTACACATTACAGATAACTTGTAAATTGTAACTTTAGGCAGGCAGTGTGTCTTGAAAGATTTTGAGGAAACTGGACAAGTGGAGGACATGAGAAGAAGTGGCAGGCCTTAAAAAAAAAAAAAGACTATGAACAGTATCTGAAAGTCATGTCCTTAAAAAATAGGGAAAAAATCCAACAAAGACCTGAAACAGGACCTGATCCATCTACTGTTTATCAAAGCCTGATCAGAAATGGTCTCAGTGGAAGGGTGGCTGTCAAGAAGCCATTCTTAAGGAAAAGAAACAGGGAGAAAAGGCTGAGGTATGCCAAATTACACAAGAACTGGACTGAAAATCAGTGGCAACAGGTCTTATAGAGTGATGAATCCAAATTTGACATTTTTGTCAATTGTTAATATGTATGGAGGTCATCATGAGAGAGGTACAACAGTGAGTGTCTACAGCCATTTGTAAAAAAAACAGTGGAGGTTCTGTTATGGTTTGGGGGCTCAGCCAGCGGTGTTGGGGATCTTGTCAAAATTGATGGAATTATGAACACAGAAAAGTACCATCAGATCCATCATGCAATACCATCTATCTGATTGGCAACAGCTTCATTTTTCAGCATGACAATGATCCCAAACACACTGCCAATGCAATAAAAACATACCTAGATAGAGAAACACACAGTGGAACACTATCAGTCATGGATTGGCCTCCCCAGAGCCTGAACTCAACATTATTGAAGCAGTGTGGGATCATCTTGACAGAACAGAATAAAAGGCAGCCAACATCCAAAGAAGAGCTTTGAATGTCCTTCAAGAAGCCTGGAGAACTATTCCTGAAGACTACTTAAAGAAGGGGAAGTTACAAGGGAGCTTGCCTAACAGAGTTCAGGCTGTGTTGAAGAATAGAGGTGGTCATACCAAATATTGACTTTCAAGCTTGTTAGAATTGTGCAAACTCTGTTTTTGCTTTATGTACTGCATTTCCATGTGTGTTTGGACATGTTTCAATCAATCTCTGCACCTATTTCCCCATTTTCCTAGAAAAATATAAAGAAAAGGGGGTGACTCAAGACCTTTGCACAGTACTGTAGCATAAGAGTTGTTATGCAACATAATGACAGAAGAAAAAAACAACAAAAAGCTAAATCCCAATGCAATACATGTGCTCCTCATTTGATCATGGCTCAGTTTCTTGTCAGTCTCCACTGTCTTCTGTCATAATAAAGCCTAAAAACATATTTCCTAATTTCATAGAAGACCACAGGTAAACACTGTATACTATGCCAAAGGGGAATCCAAAAGTTTTTTTAGCAGTAAACTAGTGCATATCAATTTTGTTCTTGACTTTCATTTTCTCTTCATCTTGGCAAACCTGTGCATTTGATGCAAATATGTGTCTCAACCATGACACACATTTGAGCTATGTGTGTCATGGTTGTGTATGTGTGGTATGTGTGTCATGTGCAAGAATTGGACCCAAAATGCAGAATCCCAGGCATTGCAGATGAACGTGACAAAATCTTACTTTTATTAAAAGGTTGCAGGCATTGTCCATGTAAAGCAAGAGGCCAGTAAAGCACACAGGTATCCAGTAGATTCAGCAAGCATGAACAGAAAAATCCCACAGCAACAAACTAGTAACAAACTAGTAACAAACAGACTAGAAAGACTGACACTCTGACAGAGGACGACAGACAAACTGTGGCTTAAATATACACATGAGGTAATCAGGGATATGGAAAACACCAGGGTAATGAAACACAGCTGAAACTAATCCAAGATGACGAGACAAGGGAAGCAAAACTGACAACACACAAAGACAGAAGTTACCAAAATAAAACAGGAAGTACAAGACGCCACACATAGAGATAGAGACTTGACAGCTGGACACATAGAAAGACAGAATGACTAGAACCACGGATATGAACAAACAGGAACCAAGCGCAGAAAACTGGACCACCAAACTAAGAAACAGAAAATGCTATAATTGTAACCAGAACTAAACTACTAAAGGGTAGCAAAACCTGAAAATATAAACATGTCAACCTTAAACAGGGGATTTCAATGAGAAAACAAAACTTAAAATATAAAAACACAATGAATACACCAAAAGAAACCGAAAATATTCAACAACAAACAGAACTTGAAAGTCCATAACTCAAAACGCAGGGTCGAAGACCCAGGATCATGACAATATGGCCATGTATTTTGGTTTGAACGGTGCAGCTACATTCCCGTATCTCATTAGCATAATGAATACAATGTTATTATTAGAAACTGGAATTTCCTCTGAACTTTAAGATGAGGAAATGTTTAAAAAAAAATTAGAACTTAATGGCTGATGTTGAATCAAAGAACAGAATAGGGAAGTATTGTGTATAATAAAATGAGGAACCTATTGCTTTTGTGTCAGAACAATCGCACTCACGCAGGGTGTTTACCTGCTGTGTTTGGAGCCACAACTCACACGTACAACATGTAGCTACATTCTGCAAGTAATAACCACATGTGTGTCATTCTATACTAAAAAACTTCTGTGTCATCTCTGGTTTCAGCTTCCCCGTCCTCGCTTTGACACACACTGTGTGGTGGCGTGAGTTTACGTTAAATGGTGCAGAAAAAAGACTGTTTCGCTCACACCATTTTATGGATATTACAAATCAATTATAAGACTTTCTTTAATGCAACAACCTGAGTATTAATGATGCTGAACTGTTGCAACAGGTAGCAGATCTTCCTTACTTCCTATCCCTCCCATCACAGTTGTCTCGCTCATTGTCACTGACTTCCCTATCTTAAGTTAGACAGACATACAGTTATCATTTTATTTCCAAAGCTTGGTTGCTTTCCCCATCAGTCCATTTTTAAAAAAAAAAATTTTTGGTCCAATTTTTTTTTTTGTTTGTTTGTTTTGCTCCACTGCTGCCTTCTAAACACTATGTGGTGTCTAGATAAGGTCACTGGGTAAACTAGTGAGCAAGACTGGAAAGCAAAGATGAAGCTGGGTGAGAGTAACACTAAGAAGAGCTGGAGGCATAAACTGAGTGTCTCCAGCTCACTCCACTGTCTCCCTCAGTGGGAGGGCCGACGATCGCATACCCAAATGTCTACTCCTGCATGTGAGTCTGCACACCTACCACTTTCCAGCCCTGCAGGCACAGACATTTGCTATCTATAGAAAGATTCTTCCCTCTTTAATTCAAGCTCAGTGGAGACTTGTGCTCCAAATAACAATGATAAAAGGCTCACAGAGCATTCATTTGCTTCATCCTATGGATAGTCATTCAAACCCTTGTGAAGGATATGGGAGTGTTTTATTATGCACAATAGGAAGCTCAATACTCCATCTGTCACACATAATTCCCAAACCATTATCAGTCCTTCCATGAGAAAACATCCATGTATAAATAGAAGAGTCTTATCTCCTAGAAAAGATGTGGCTATGAGTGAGAAGGGAGACCATAAAGAGGAGATTTAATAGGCAGAAGCTGTTCTTTTAATGTACCTGCTGCTGCAGAGACCCACATTCATCAGATACTCTTTAAATTCTCTCACACAATGACAGGAAATAGGCTCGTTCAAGCTTACAGAGAATCCATATAAAATCAAATTACTGAATATAATACTCTCCTTCCATTTTTGTCTCCCTCATTCACACAGTTGAGTTCCTCTCTCCTCCCAAATTCTGCACTCTCTTATTCATGAACAGGCTTTTTTGAAGATTTTGCGTTGTGGTTCCCATCAGGAAACGCGTCAGGCAAAACAAGTCAAATATTCTTTCTGTTTGTGTCATAAAAATAATCAGCTGGATATGTTGTCCATTTTTACTTTGAGCACAAGAATAAAGAGAAGTGATGAAAAATGAAGGCTTTTTTTAAAATCTATTTTTAGAATGAAAACGTTTAGTTAAATTGCACAACAGCCTGAGGACACTTACATTTTAATGTCAGCTCACATCCAATGAGCCACACCATTAATAGTCAGTGGTGACAGTGATCTACAGTAATATTACAGGCCGGCTTTATTATTACAATTATATTATTTATTATTAAATTGTCCACTAAACACCCTGAACTGTGAATGTATGAACAATAAGATTATTTCTGTGGAGCGCTAATGAAGGAGTCTTTTGTACACATTAAAATAAAAATTAAAAATAATCAGTAAAAATACAGTATAATATACTCTTTTAAAATGAAGGGATTTTCCATATACATTTTTTACGGATATTTTTCCATATTTTTTAACCACACATTGAATTTTACCATTTACCATTTATGGAAACTTCCTTTTAAAAAAAAAAGGATAATGTACAGGCAGAAAAGTACATTTTCCGTTTTTTTACGGAATTTGTTTTTTTTTTTTTTTACAGCGTAGATAATGGTAGTTTGT